>JAGVVM010019925.1:0-14672 GCA_019149425.1 Psidium friedrichsthalianum
TTTACAAGGCTTTCGGTATTAAATTTTTTTGTTAATCCATACATTTTAGAAGCGCTGTTTTGATACCAACTGCTCGCTGCATGTCTTGCATATTCTGAGGATCACGACACCTACACACCAAGCGCCTAAACCCAAGCCGCGAAACATTTTTCCAGGTAGCCATAGATAGGGATCGATATGCAAGCTCTTGCGTTTGATGGCGCTTGGGTTGACCATATTTGATCCCGTTCACATATCTGAATTGACAATTCTTCCCACTTGTGTTTGATAGTGCTGGAGGGTAAGTTGTCGATTCAGATAGTAGGGGCCTTTTTAGGTCAATACCCTGTCTCTCCTTTTTATTTTCTAGAGTCCACTCCTCTCTTAAGTCATGCGCATGTCTATGTGATTTGCATTGTTCAAGGTAAAAAGTAAGTCTCTAACTTTATCTTGTATTTATTTTCGGTCTGTCCATGTTAGGTGTCGGTCAAAATTTTGAACTTAACATTGTGGTTATTTTTTCAAAAGAAATAAAAATCAAATTGGTATCCCATTTCTAAAAAAAAAAATGTTTGAAAAATCCTTTCAGGAATTTTGTTGACCAATAAAGGATTTTGTCACATCTTTCCTATTGCAATAGAAATGAAATTTTCCTGACAAATTTACCCCTGAAAATTCATTTTGATAAAACAGGAAAATTCCTTCAAAAATTTGGTAAACGTTAAGAAATCTTATCACATTTTTCAAGTTATAAAAAAACCTGCAAGAAAATTCTTTCGAAGAAATTCACCCATGTTTTTCTAAGAAAATTTTCTCTAATTTCTCATAAAATGAAAAATAAAATCGGACTAATGTAGGAGTCATGCGCCGACCTCTCTTGGATCACATACTAATTATGTCCTTTACTTTTGGCAGGGAATCATAGGTACCCAGGCGGGAGCAAAATTAAGTTCAACAATACACACCAGGAATAATTTTCTGAAATATGAAAGGACGGGAAATTGCCGATCACTTAACCCTGGGGGCATGCGAAGAGGTCAATCCTCTCGGAGTCAGAAATGTATCCATTAGTGAGCACGTATGGGCTATGTATTTTAATGGGGGAAGTGAATGTATTCGGATCAGACATGGGGGCATTTTTTAAATGTATTGGAGGGATCCCGTACTTGTTTTGAAAAGGCATAGATTGTATAATCATGTCGCGACCCAAAAATTTCGATCGGTGAAAAATTTCTAGGTTAACGGATTATCAGGTCAATTAGATTAACTAACCTAACGCGAACCCCCCAGGCCCTGCCGAATCGCAACTTTGGTTTTTGTTAATCACATGATTTTAGAATTTGGAGTCGCCACTAATCATTTTTTGGTAGTCGATTAGAAACCTAAGTAAATTAGCGGGAGAATTAAATTACTTCTACGAACCAGAGATTATGAGTTCGGAGACTTGGTTACGCTAGATCACTCTAAGCCCTTTCGGTACCATTTTATTTCATGAAAAACTCATTGGGATGGTTGGGAAAAGTTTGGGTCAAACTGACCAGAAGGGCAAAATGATCATTTCTCAAGGATCGAGAAAGAAACAAGTCAAACCAGTTGGATGTGGTCATTCCTTATTTCCTGCAATTTCTGAGAACTTTTCTAAATTATTTTTCTGATTTTCTAGAGGCAATTTACCCATGGGGGGTAAAATCGTTATTTTGAAAAGATCACGAAGTGAAATCATCAAAAATAGGATTGCCCAGTCGACATGACCCGTTTCCTAATTTTGAGATTTTTTGAAATTATTCGGAATTTTCCTAGACAATTTGCCCAAAGGGGCAAAATCGTCATTTTGGAAAGATCGCAAGTAAAATCATCAAAAATAGGATTGGCCAGTCGAAATGACCCGTTTCCTAATTTTGGAATTTTTTAGAATTTTTCAGAATTTTCCGAAACAATCTACACATAAGGGCAAAATTGTCATTTTGAAAAGTTTGGAGGGACAAAATTGTCAAAATAGCATTTATCAGCTAAATGATCCATTTCCTGATTCTTGAGGTATTTGGGAATTTTTGGGAAATTTCCAATTTTTTTTAGTTTTTTATAGAATATTCCATTTTTTTGGTTTATTATTTTTTGATTATTTTTATTATTTATTATTATTTTTTTGGGTTTTTAACCGTTTTCTGTTTTCTTTTCTTTACAGGAAAACCTACTAAATTACACACAGAAAACATGAAAATCTACAATGGGACAATATGATTCCTTCTATGAAAGAACATAAATTTAAGATCGAAATCCTCAAAATCTAACCATTTTCGGGAGAAGATTTGCTTATTTATAACATCGCCAACATTCAACTGCCAAAGAAAGGAAGCAAGAAAGCCTAACCTATGTTGGAAACTTCTCCTGCCGCGTCATGAGAAGATCGGTAGCCTCCCGAAGAATTGAGTGACTGGCCAACAGAAAGGAGAGCAGCTAGGCGGTGGCCGCTAGATGATAGACTGCTTGTGGTTATGCTCGTGAGTCGTGAGGACTTATAGCAGCAGGACGGCTCGTTGGTTGGCTACTAGAAATTCACTATGGTTCCTGCAAGGAGAAAAAAAATCAACTATGGCAAATACACTTACATGAACGTTCGTGTTCAAAGCTCCTCAAAGAACTGCAAATGGTCTTCAAAAGTCTCGCCATGACGGATTGTGCGGATCGACCCATCTTCTTCTACCCAGTACTCAAGGTGCCACACCTCAAAATTGTAAGTCGAGGCCATGCACACGCAATATGCACCACATCAAAGGTCGAAACATCAGCATTAGGTGGTGCAGGAGAGATCAACTCTATGTGTAGATATGCACCTTAAAGGCTTGGACGGATAAGTTCTGCCATGCTACCATCATGTCAATGAGATCTCAGGCGGAAGAAATGGCAGCACCAGTGTGGTAATAATCTATTCCAAGACCATCTCCAATATTTAAATAATTAACCTCAAATCCTTGCTCACGGATTAGGTCTATATAGTTTACCATGAGCACTGCAGCATCTTTGAATATGTCAACCTTGGTAATTGTGGAACCAAGATGGCAATGGGCCCTCATAAGCTTCAGCTCATTTGGATGTGATTTTACAGCATCAAGAAACCACTGCCGCTTCTCGTTCCCACTTCAGCTTCTCATTTGGATGTGATTTTACACTAACGGTGACGTGTCCAACGAAAGTCGAGGAAAACTCAATCCAGCGAAGTTGGTAAAAGACTCGTGCAAGGCATTCAAGATGAAGGGCAAACCAGTATCGTTTCTAGTTTATCCCTTCCAATACTGGCTAACATGTCTCCTTTCCTTTTTACAGGAAATATTTACACTAACATTTAACATGTTGAAAAAGACAAGCCCAAGGGGCAAAATTACGATCATGTAAAGAGATCCGTTCTAATGAAAATGGGGGCAAACTGGGGCATTCGACGAACGACCATGACGGTTGTCACCATTAAACAAGCCCAAATGCTCATTCACCCATGTGCTTCATTGTGCTGGGGCAAAGTCAAAAATAAGTTACTCCTCGACGTAGGGAGTAGATTGCCAATTTGTTCGATCCGCCCACATGCCTAGGGGCAATCCAAATTTTCCCATTCTTGATATACTTGCACATTTCGTAAACATGCATGATGCTTAAAAATTGCCACATCCGTTTGGTGTTTGCACATTCCATGATTTATGCATGACTCTTCTGCATGTTTATTTTACCAATTTTGGCTTGGAGTGTAAACTTCACATGATGCGTCGAATGTGTAGAATGGGGCATGACAGGATGATGAAAGGCAACCCATTTCCATACACGTCCTACATCCACAGTGAGTTGTGTGCTAAATAGGTTCCGCATTTCCCAAGGCAATGGGTTTTCTCGCAAAAGATATGATAGTCGAAGGGAAGGAGGCGATCATTTCTCTATCCTAAACACTACAGTTGACCACTGATAACCCATTTGAGCGGCGGTTTCATTTCATAACCCCTGTCGAGAGCCATCCCACATCGGGGCCAAATGAAGGTAGTTCCAACAATAGCACGAGGTAAATGGTTGGAAATTTTCTTACTCGGACTAACATCAATTTTCATGTGATTCTTTGCTTTCAATTTCGCATGGTAATTCAAGTGTTTTAGGATGACGAAAAGCATTCGTTTCCCTATCCGATACACATATATCCTTTGCATCGCCCAATTGAGCCTGTATATTCATTTCTTGAAACCTAGTTGGTGATCATTGTTCATCCCAAAATGAAGATGGCACCCCTTAAAGCAAAAGAACTCAGAAGAAATGGGTCTACAAAGAGTTCCTGAGTCATCTATTCAAGCGTGATCTTTGATATGCATGTGTATAATGGCACAATATTTGGAAATTCCTTTTTCTATTAAAAAAAGGAAAAAGGAAGAAAGTTAATCCCGGGCATGAAAATGCAAAGCGCCAGTTAAAGGCAAGGCCAATGCTCGTTCAAATCAATGTAAATCCCCAATGGATCTGGTTGCGAAAAAACCTTTTCAAAGGAGCCAGATTGCAAAATATACCAGTTGAAGTCTATATCGTTCAGGAGCAACGACGGTATCGGCAAAATTGACACCATCCCTATACAAAGATGGTGTTCTTTGAGGTATATTCTAGAGGGTCGAGACTGATGATAAAAGACGCAATGATCACCGATGTCAAACTCACCTCATATATCTTCTCGGCCAAAATAAGCCTTCCTTGGTCCCCAATCCCAACCTACATTACAACCCGTGAAAGTTTTTTCTAATTACGTCGCTTGAGTTAACGTAGTGTTGAATGATTTTAAGCATCGCTCGAAAAGGTACGAGCAAGGCTATTTCTCTCTCATTTTTGCAGGGTTCTTGACTTGTAAACCCGGAGCAGATAATGGAGATTTTTTTGTCAATAGCCTTGGCTCAAATGAGTCTCTTTTGGTAAGCCTTTGACCCAGCCTACATTATGGTCCTAATTAAGATCTCCAGATTGGCATGATTGTACCAATTGCGAGATTACTCAGACCCTTGCTGAATACGATGATGGCAAGATTGAGTGATTTCTTTTCAATCCTGCAATCAAGATAAATAGCCTTTCTCGAGAGTGAGAGAAAGCCCTTTCGGACTGAGGTCCCCCATTCAAATTACATTTGAGGTGTTCATACCATGATAACTTCCTTGAACAGAATTGGTAATACAAACTTGACAGAATAGTTTTGCATGATCCACGTATTGATTGATTGCATCCTGAGTTACTACGCATATTGTTTCTAATCATTGCAAACTTAGCTGAATAGCTTTGCATGAACCAAGGAACTCATTGATGAAAATGCTTGCACATGTTACCTCTGACACTGCCTGACAGGTGACACGTTCCCGATGTTCGAGTTACTTTTCAAGGTCTCGAGATCCATTTGGTGATTATTGAATGAACCGGCCTAGTTGTCAAGAAACCACTAAGCAGTCCTCCAGATCCTCAGGTATCCACCTTCTCCAATGAAGCATGATTCGTTTCGACAATAGAAATGTTCGAGATGTTTTGATCTCTGCCTCTTTGACTTTTGCTTGAGCGACAAAAGAATATAAATCGAGTTTGAGCTTTTGCAGGATTCCTGGTCTTCCCAGATCCCAAAATGGCACCCCTCATGGTAAGTTAATTTGGGTTTGAACTTTTGCAGGATTCCTAGTCTCCCTAGATCCCAGAATGATACCCCTCATGGTAAGTCAAATTGGGTTTGAGCTTCTGCAGGATTGCTGGTCTCCCTAGATCCCAGAATGGCACCCCTCATGGTAAGTCAAATCGGGTTTGAGTTATGCAGGATTGCTGGTCTCCCCAGGTCCCAGAATGGCACCTCTTATGGTAAGCTAATTTGGGTTTGAGCTTCTGCAGGATTCTTGATCTCCCTAAATCTCAGAATGGCACCCCTCATGGTAAGTCAAATCGGGTTTGAGTTTCTGCAGGATTATTGGTCTCCCCAGATCCCAGAATGGCACCCTTCGTGACCAAAAAGTCCTTTCTATAGGTACGCAAAAGTCTTTCTTACAGGCACCAAGTCCTTTCTACAGGCACCCAAAGTCCTTTCTACAAGCACACAAAAGTCATTCTTACAGGCACTAAGTCCTTTCTACAGGCACCTAAAGTCCTTTCTACATGCACACAAAAGTCCTTCTTACAGGCACAAAGTCCTTTCTACAGGCACCCAAAGTCCTTTCTACAGGCACACAAAAGTCCTTCTTACAGGCACCAAGTCCTTTCTACAGGCACCCACAGTCCTTTCTACAGGCACACAAAAGTCTTTCTCACAGACACCAAGTCCTTTCTACAGGCACCCAAAGTCCTTTCTACATGCTCACAAAAGTCCTTCTTACAGGCACCAAGTCCTTTCTACATGCACCCAAAGTCCTTTCTACAGGCACATAAAAGTCATTCTTACAGGCACTAAGTCCTTTCTATAAGCACCCAAAGTCCTTTCTACAGGCGCACAAAAGTTCTTCTTACAGGCACCAAATTCTTTCTATAGGCACAAAGTCCTTCTTACAAGCATTTCCATGGGGTAACCTTCCATACGGGTCAAGTTTCAATCAAATTTTAATCAGTAGAATCCTTTCATTAGGAATCTACCATGGGGTGACCTACCATACGGGTCAAATCTCAATCAAATTTTAATCAGTAGAATCCTTTCACTAGGAATCTACCATGGGGTGACTCACCATACAGGTCAAATCTTAACCAAGTTTTAATTAGTAAAATCCTTTCATTAGGAATCCATCATGGGGTGACCTACCATACGGGTCAAATTTCAATCAAATTTTAATCAGTAGAATCCTTTCGTTAGGAATCTATCATGGGGTAACCTACCATATGGGTCTAGGTTCAATCACCCTGAGGTTTTCTTATAACGAATCCTTAGGTTTCTATTCCCTTTTCAGCAAAGCAGTCAACAACCGTGAGGCGAACGGGTAAGTTTCAGGTAAATCCCTTACCTCTCAATCTCTCCCTCATTTCATAGGAGCCTCCTCAAACCCGGTCTGGATCAAAACTTGCTAAGAGGGCTATTGGAGATCAAATGTCACGACTCTTTCCTTATGTTGAGTCGATTAGGATTCAGGCATCATCTCATCTTTGAAATGAACCTCTATTGAGCTTCTTTTCAAAGAGGGGCAGCTGTTGACACCTGATTTTTAATTATCTTTTCTCTTTTAAAATTAATAAAAAATATATAAAAATTCATAAAATTAAAAAATTAACTTTGGGGACCTTGGCTAAGCTTAGGGAACCAATTTTGACCAAAAAATGACTTTTCATATTTTCAGTATTTTTTGGCATTTTTATTTTCGAAAATTCATAAAAAAATCAGGAAAAAATGAGAAAATTGCAAAATCAACATTGGAAGCCTTGGCCAAGCCTAGGCAACTATTTTTGAACAAAAAATAATTTTCCATATTTTTTTTCATTTTTTATATTTTTGTAAATTAGGAAAATATTTAATGAATAATAGCATTTGAGGCCACAAAAATATGAAAAAATAATCAGTATTATTCTTTTAATTTTCCCTTCATTTTTCCCAAAGCAAATCTGTAAAAATTAATCTGAAATTGAGAATTACTTTGTTAATCTCATATTTGGATTAATTGAAAAAAATTATAGAAAATTCATTTTAGCTCTGTAATTTTCAAATTTTGCATTTCTGGAGTCGTGACATTGTCTTCCAATAGTCCAAATTTTCATCTGAGGCCCATTGTACCCGGAATGCTCATGGATATTTGATAAAGCTCGGATATGAATTGGACTGGTTGTCGGAGAATGCACTCGTCGATATGTACTCTAAATGTAGCTTAATGGAAGCTGCAAGAGTGGCCTTCGATTCGATCCCACATTAGGATCTTCTCATGTCCACGTAGAGATTTTTGGGCTATAATTAGTAAGAGAACACCATAACAAAAAGGAAAGGGGAGAGATTTGTCTCTTCCCGAAAAATTTCTTTGATTTATGTTCAAAAGACCCTTGTCCTCGCCACACTGAACAAGTCCAGGGGTCTTGTTTGAAATTTTTTCTTGTTTGGTAGGTGTCTAAAGTACGAATCAACAGCTTCATCAACGGTTCAGCCCATGTTCGTTTTTCCAGCACAAATTTTCTGATATTCATCGGTGCAGCTCAAGGTACGGACTCCACAAGGATTCGCAGAAGCTATCCGTGCACGGCCGACACAACAAATTCCCTCGAAGCTGGTTTTGGTGTTGATATTGGGCCCTAAAGATGCGTGAGAGACAAAAATGGGTGGAGGACAATCTCTAGTGGGCTGAAAGTGGACTAAAAAAAAAAAGAAAAGGGGACAACAGGAAGATGGTGGAGGACTTTCGGTGGTGTGGGTTATCCAACTGGGATCTCCATATTTTCGGAGACCACCATTCTATAGGGGGGAGGGAAGGCTCTTGGGTTCAAATGGGGGGGACGACTGGGTCTATATTCGGTGTCAAGTGGATATTGCTGATAGGAGTTATGTGAGCAATTTGGCCACAGATATGGCACTTGATGAAGGTGGTGAAGAGCTTCGGCGGCCAGATCGTCGAGCGGCCCATGCATATAGGCTTCATCACCATGGATCCCCAAAACCCTCTTCGTCCCTCAGTACCTCGATTCGAATCTGGTCCTCTTCGTCCGCGAGGAGAGGCTAAGATTGGTGCAATCTACAAAGATGAGCTAGGGGGGAGGCGGACAAGATCGGGGATGCGAGAAAGAACGAGGGGAATCGCGAGTAGCGACGACGGAACCACGTCGGACGGCTCGTGCTTCCTAACCGCAGTGTTGACGACAGCTTCTTCTTTCGACATTCGTTGCTATCAAAGAGTTTGAGCAGGAGGAGCAAAACGCCGACCCCTTCATTGTCGAGGACGAGGAGCCGGATCAACACGATCTTGTCCTCATTAGATTCCCGTACTCTCTCTCGGAGCATGAGCAAAAGGTGGGATCTGAAGCTGAGGCTCCGACCACCTTGTCGAGGAGCATGAGCCGAAAAAGGAAGCAACCCAATATTGTTTTCGCAGACAGCGGCTTGGCGGAAGCCTATTCCAATCTACAAGAAGCTGGACTGTACGTTGGAAGAGCTGTGTCTAGGATTTGTTAAGAAAGTTAAATCAAACGAGATGTGATTAGTGACACGGGAATCATCCAAGAAGAGGAGACATTGAAGATCAACGTGAAGCCGGGATGGAAGAAAGGAACGAAGATCTCGTTCGTAGGGAAAGGTGACGAGAGGTCGGGGTACCTGCCAGCCGAGGAGAAGAGGCACCCGTTGTTCAAGAGAAGAGGCGACGTCTTGGAGATAGCAGTCGAGATCTCGCTGGTGCAAGCCCTGGTCGGATGCACATCCTCGTCCCGCTATTAAGGGGGACAGAACATGATGGTTCCGTTTGACGAGATCATCTTCCCGGGGTATGAGAAGGCCTTTCCCGGGTAAGGCATGCCAAACTCGAAATAGAACGGCAAGCGGGGCGATCTCCGGCTCAAGTTCTTAGATGAGCTGGACGATGAAAGCTAAGATCGGACGGCGACAAAAACTTAGCTCGACTCGGAGCGAAAGCGAAACCCAAGCCCCACACAGAGAGACGCATAAGAAAGCAATTGCGTTGGTTCCATATGATCCCATCGACAGCGCCACTCTCTACCCCTCGTCGTCGAGGTCAACATGTCCTCCGACTCCGTCGCCGCCGCCGTCCGCACCACTGTCGTCCAGGCCTCCTCGACTTCTACGACACACCCGCCACTTTGGAGAAGGCGGAGAGATTGCTGCCGAGGCGGCTTCGTACGGGTCTCAGCTGGTAGTCTTCCCTGAAGCCTTCGTGGGAGGTTACCCTTGCAGCTCCAGTTTCGGCGTCACCATCCGCAATCGCACGGCGAAAGGGAAGGAGGAGTTCACAAGTATCACGCCTCCGTCGTCGATGTTCCCAGCCCTAAAGTTGATCGGTTAGCAGCGATGGCTGGAAAATATAAAGTGTACCTAGTGATGATGGTGATAGAGAGAGATGGATATACATTGTATTGCACAGTCTTTTTTTTCTTCTTCAAGGTTGTTACCTTGGAAGCACCGCAAAGTCAGGCCCATAGCCCTGGAGCGTGTCATCTGGGGATTCAGTGACGGGTCGACCATTCTTGTGTTCGATACGCTGATTGGGAAAATTGGTGCGGCCATTTGCTGGAAAATAGAATGCCACTTCTGAGGGCAGCATGTATACTAAGGGTACTGGAATATATTGCACACCGACAGCTGATGCCATGGAGATTTGGTAAGCATCTATGAAACATATTGCTCTTGAGGGTGGATGCATTGTTTTATCAGCCACCAATTTGTCATCAGAAAGATTACCCTCCTCCACCAGAGTATGTTTTTTTGCATGAAACAGATGACGATCTCAACCCAGATTCTGTTGTCTGTGCTGGAAGGCAGTGTAATTATATCTCCATCGGGAAATGTTTTGTTGGACCCAATTATGACGGCAAGGCACTTATCTCAGCTGACCTTGATTTGGAGAAATAGGCCCAGAAGGACTTCGAAACCGAGCTCGATCTGAGATAGGCCAGCTCGACATGGTGGAAGAACGAAACCTCCCCAGTCTTCCGCGAAGTTGAGGGATAACCAATCTCTTGCTTAACCTACCAAAGCTTAAGCGACGAGGCGAAGTCTACTCACAACGAGAAGGCACTCCGCGGCCTCCGGATCAGATGAACCCGGACTAGCAAGAAACTTGAGCTAAGTGCTCTTCTCATTTTCCTGGTTTTAGATGTGAATTGGCATAGATTTTCTCCCCTGATTTTCCACCATGTTTTATGTCAAGCAAGGGCAGCTCCATATCAACGGCAAATCCAACGGGAGGACCAAAATTGACCCATAAGCTCCTAAGCGCCCACCAACTTCTCAGCTGATCTGTCTGTGGGTTTTGGCTCGAATTGTCGAATTAATTGTTGTATTTTATTTTAAAGGATTCAAACCCCAGAATGAGAGGGCAAACCCCCCGTTGGAGGTCCTTTATTTATTGCATTTAATTTCTGCAATTTAATTTCGCCACCGTCAACCCCAAATAGGAAGGGCAAGCCCACCTGTTGAAGGTCCTTTATTTACTGCATTTAATTTCTGCAATTTAAATTTCGCACCATCAAACCCCAAAATGGGTAGGCCGAGCCAAGGCCGAGTCCCTCGTTGAAGGTCCTTTATTTACTTGCATTTAATTCCTGCAATTTAATTTCCGCACCATCAAACCCTAGAATGGGAAGAGCAAAGCTCACCCGTTGGAGTACTTTATTTACTGCATTTAATCTCTGCAATTTAATTTTCCCACCATTAAACCCCAGAATGGATAGGCCGAGCCAAGGCCGAGTCCTTCATTGGAGATTCTTTATTTATTGCATTTAATTTTGTAATTTAATTTTCGCACTATCAGACCCCAGAATGGGTTAGACCGAGCCACGGCCGAGTCCCTCGTTGAAGTCCACTATTTACTACATTTAATTTCTGCAATTTAATTTTCGCACCATCAACCCTAGAATGGATAGGCCGAGCCCTTCATTGGAGGTCCTTTATTTACTGTTTAATTTCTGCAATTTAATTTTCGCACCATCAAACCCCAAATGGATAGGCCGAGCCAAGGCCGAGTCCTTCGTTGGAGGTCCTTTACTTACCGCATTTAATTTTTGCAATTTAATTTTCGTATCGTCAAACGCCAGAATGGGTAGGCCGAGCCAAGGTCGAATCCCTCGTTGGAGGTCCTTTATTTGTCGCCTTTAATTTCTGCAATTTAATTTTTGCACCATTAAATCCCAGAATGGATAGGCCAAGCCAAGGTCGAGCCTCCCATTGGAGGTCCTTTATTTGCCACATTTACTTCCTGCAATTTAATTTTTGCACCATTAAACCTCAGAAATGGTAGGCTAAGTTAAGGCAGAGCCCTCCTGTTGGAGGTCCTTTATTTGCTAAACTTACATTCTGTAATTTAATTTCTGAATCATCAGACCCCAGAATGAGTAGGCCGAGCCACCTGCTGGAGGTTGCAACACTGCACAGAAGTTGTTAGCTCACTTCCTTTTTTGGCTTCAGAAAATTTTTAATGCTTGAAAATACCAAAAATGTCATTCATATGCATTCCATCTAAAAAGTGAAAATACAAAAAGAGAACACCCCACAGAGCCTTAGAGTAAACTAAGCCTGAGTTGCTAAAATTAGGATATCCATGAATTAAGGTACCGAAAGGGCATTAGTTTTAATTAATTGGTGTAACCAAGTTCCCGAACTCACAATCTTTCGTTCGTAGAAGTAATTAGTTCTCCCGCTATTTACTTAGGTTCCTAATCGACCTACCAAAAATGATTAGTGGCGACTCCAAATTCTAAAATCATTCGAACAAAAATTAATTTTGCGATTCGGTAGGGCTTGGGAGGTCCGTTATCAGGTTAGTCAATTTAATTAACCTGATAATCCGTTAACCTGAGAATTTTCCACCGATCGAAATTTTTTAGGTCGTAACAGCTTGGCGACTCGCTGGGGAATTGTTCTTAATTTTCGAAAAAACTTAAGAACCTAGTGGACTTAGGCTTGAAAAATTTCATGAAAATTCATTTGATTTGGCAATTGCTTGGAACTCATTCTATTAGGTTTATATATTCTTGCAGGTGGGAGTTATAAGGGGTGGAGTGTTTAACTAACCCTTTCTTTTACAAGCTCGGTGTTGGAATTTTTTGTTTAATTCCATACATTTTAGAAGCGCTGTTTTGATACCTATTGCTATGCATGTCTTGCATATTCTGAGGATCACGACACCTGCACACACAAGCGCCTAAACCCAAGCCGCGAAACATTTTTCCTAGGTAGCCATAGATAGGGATCGATATGCAAAGCTCTTGCGTTTGATGGCGCTTGGGTTGACCATATTTGATCCCACTCACTATTTGAATTAACAATTCTTCACATTTGTTGTTTGATTGCGCTGGAGGGTAAGGTTGTCGAATCAGATAGTGGGGGCCCTTTTAGGTTCATACCCTGTCTCTCCTTTTTATTTTCTAGAGTTCACTCCTCACTTGAGTCATGCGCATGTCTATGTGATTTGTATTTGTTCAAGGTAAAAGTAAGTTCTCTAACTTTATTTTGTATTTATTTTCGGTCGGTCCATGTTAGGTGTCGGTCAAAATTTTGAACTTAACATTGTGGTCATTTTTCAAAAGAAAATAAAAATCAAATTGGTATCCCATTTCTAAAAAAAAATGTTTGAAAAATCCATTCAAGGAATTTTGTTGACCAATAAAGGATTTTGTCACATCTTTCCTGTTGCAATAGAAATGAAGATTTTCCTGACAAATTTACCCCTGAAAATTCATTTTGATAAAAGAGGAAAATTCCTTCGAAAAATTTGGTAAACGTCAAGAGATCTTATCACATTTTTCAAGTTATAAAAAACCTGCAAGAAAATTCTTTCCGAAGAAATTCACCATGTTTTTCTAAGAAAATTTCTCTAATTTCCATAAAATGAAAATAAAATCGGACTAATGTAGGAGTCATGGCCGACCTCTCTTGGATCACATGCTAATTATGTCCTTTACTTTTGCAGGGAATCGTAGGTATCCCAGACGGGAGCAAAATTTGGTCCAACAATACACACTAGGAATAATTTTTAAAAATATAAAAGGACGGGAAATTGCCGATTCCTTAACCCTGGGGGCATGCGAAGAGGTCAATCCTCTCGGAGTCAGAAATGGTCCATTAGTGAGCACGTATGGGCTATGTATTTTGATGGGGAAGTGAATGTATTCGGATCAAGATATGGGGGCATTTTTTAATGAATTGGAAGGATCCTGTACTTGTTTTGAAAAGGCATACATTGTATAATCATGTCGCGACCCGAAAAATTTGATCGGTGAAAAATTTCTAGGTTAACGGATTATCAGGTCAATTAGATTAACTAACCTAACGCGGACCCCCCTAGGCCCTACCGAATCGCAACTTTGATTTTTGTTTAATCACATGATTTTAGAATTTGGAGTCGCCACTAATCATTTTTTGGTAGGTCGATTAAAATCTACGTAAATTAGCGGGAGAACTAAATTACTTCTACGAACCAGAGATTATGAGTTCGGAGACTTGGTTACGCTAGATCACTCTAACGCCCTTTCGGTACTATTTTATTTCTGAAAACTCATTTGGGATGATTGGGGAAAAGTTTGGGTCAAATTGACCAGAAGAGCAAAAATGATCATTTCTCAAGGATCGAGAAATGGAAACAAGTCAAACTAGTTGGATGTGGTTATTCCTTATTTCCCGCAATTTCTGATAATTTTTCTGAATTATTTTTCTGATTTTCTAGAGGCAATTACCCATGGGGGGTAAAAATCGTCATTTTGAAAAGATCACGAAGTGAAATCATCAAAAATAGGATTGCCCAGTCGACATGACCCGTTTCCTAATTTTTGAGATTTTGAGAATTATTTCAAAATTTCTGAGACAATTTGCCCATAATGGGCAAAATTGTCATTTGGGGAGGATCGCAGGGGAAAATAATCAAAAATAGGATTGGCCAGTCGAAATGACCCGTTTCCTAATTTTGAAATTTTTTAGAATTTTTCAGAATTTTCCGAAACAATCTACCCATAAGGGGCAAAATCGTCATTTTGAAAGTTTGGAGGGACAAAATTGTCAAAAATAGCATTTATCAGCTAAAAATGAA
>JAGVVM010019927.1:0-50610 GCA_019149425.1 Psidium friedrichsthalianum
TTTGATGGCGCTTGGGTTGACCATATTTATCCCACTCACTATTTGAATTAACAAGTCTTCACATTTGTTGTTTGATTGCGCTGGAGGGTAAGATTGTCGAATCAGATAGTGGGGGCCCTTTTAGGTTCATACCCTGTCTCTCCTTTTTATTTTTTAGAGTTCACTCCTCACTTGAGTCATGCGCATGTCTATGTGATTTGTATTTGTTCAGGTAAAAGTAAGTTCTCTAACTTTATTTTGTATTTATTTTCGGTCGGTCCATGTTAGGTGTCGGTCAAAATTTTGATCTTAACATTGTGGTCATTTTTCAAAAGAAAATAAAAATCAAATTGGTATCCCATTTCTAAAAAAACACTGTTTGAAAAATCCATCAAGGAATTTTGTTGACCAATAAAGGATTTTGTCACATCTTTCCTGTTGCAATAGAAATGAGATTTTCCTGACAAATTTACCCCTGAAAATTCATTTTGATAAAAGAGGAAAATTCCTTCGAAAAATTTGGTAAACGTCAAGAGATCTTATCACATTTTTCAAGTTATAAAAAACCTGCAAGAAAATTCTTTCCGAAGAAATTCACCCATGTTTTTCTAAGAAAATTTTCTCTAATTTCTCATAAAATGAAAAATAAAATCGGACTAATGTAGGAGTCATGGGCCGACCTCTCTTGGATCACATGCTAATTATGTCCTTTACTTTTGCAGGGAATCGTAGGTATCCCAGACGGGAGCAAAATTAGGTCCAACAATACACACTAGGAATAATTTTTAAAAATATAAAAGGACGGGAAATTGCCGATTCCTTAACCCTGGGGGCATGCGAAGAGGTCAATCCTCTCGGAGTCAGAAATGTGTCCATTAGTGAGCACGTATGGGCTATGTATTTTGATGGGGAAGTGAATGTATTCGGATCAGATATGGGGGCATTTTTTAATGAATTGGAAGGATCCCTGTACTTGTTTTGAAAAGGCATACATTGTATAATCATGTCGCGACCCGAAAAATTTTGATCGGTGAAAAATTTCTAGGTTAACGGATTATCAGGTCAATTAGATTAACTAACCTAACGCGGACCCCCCTAGGCCCTACCGAATCGCAACTTTGATTTTTGTTTAATCACATGATTTTAGAATTTGGAGTCGCCACTAATCATTTTTTGGTAGGTCGATTAAAAATCTACGTAAATTAGCGGGAGAACTAAATTACTTCTACGAACCAGAGATTATGAGTTCGGAGACTTGGTTACGCTAGATCACTCTAACGCCCTTTCGGTACTATTTTATTTCTTGAAAACTCATTTGGGATGATTGGGGAAAAGTTTGGGTCAAATTGACCAGAAGAGCAAAATGATCATTTCTCAAGGATCGAGAAATGGAAACAAGTCAAACTAGTTGGATGTGGTTATTCCTTATTTCCCGCAATTTCTGATAATTTTTCTAAATTATTTTTCTGATTTTCTAGAGGCAATTTACCCATGGGGGGTAAAATCGTCATTTGAAAAGATCACGAAGTGAAATAATCAAAAATAGGATTGGCCAGTCGACATGACCCGTTTCCTAATTTTTGAGATTTTTGAGAATTATTCGAATTTTCTGAGACAATTTGCTCATAATGAGCAAAATTGTCATTTTGGGGGATCACAGGGGAAATAATCAAAAATAGGATTGGCCAGTCGAAATGACCCGTTTCCTAATTTTTGAAATTTTTTAGAATTTTTCAGAATTTTCCGAAACAATCTACCCATAAGGGGCAAAATCGTCATTTTGAAAAGTTTGGAGGGACAAAATTGTCAAAAATAGCATTTATCAGCTAAAATGATCCATTTCCTGATTCTTGAGGTATTTGGGAATTTTTGGGAAATTTTCCAATTTTTTTTAGAATTTTTTAAGAATTTTCCATTTTTTTATTTTATTATTTTTTTGATATTATTATTTATTATTATTTTTTTTGGGTTTTTAACCGTTTTCTGATTTTCTTTTCTTTATAGGAAAACCTACTAAATTACACACAGAAAACATGAAATCTAACAATGGGACAATATGATTCCTTCCGTGAAAAGAACATAAATTTAAAGATCGAAATCCTCAAAATCTAACCATTTTCGGGAGAAGATTTGCTTATTTATAACATCGCCAACATTCAACTGCCAAAGAAAGAAAGCAAGAAAGCCTAACCTATGTTGGAAACTTCTCCTGCCGCGTCATGAGAAGATCGGTAGCCTCCCGAAGAAGTTGAGTGACTGGCACCAGACTAAGGAGAGCAGCTAGGCGGTGGCCGCTAGATGATAGACTGCTTGTGGTTATGCTCGTGAGGACTTATAGCAGCGGGACGGCTCGTTGGTTGGCTACTAGAAATTCACCAAGGGTCCTGCAAGGAGAAAAAAAATCAACTATGGCAAATACACTTACATGAATGTTCGTGTTCAAAGCTCCTCAAAGAACTGCAATTGGTCTTCAAAAGTCTCGCCATGACGGATTGTGCGGATCGACCCATCTTCTTCTGCCCAGTACTCAGGGAGCTACACCTCGAAATTGTAAGTCGAGGCCATGCACATGCAGTATGCACCACATCAAAGGTCGAAACATCAGCATTAGGTGGTGCAGGAGAGATCAACTCTATGTGCTGATATGCACCATAAAGGCTTGGACGGATAAGTTCTGCCATGCTACCATCGTGTTAATGAGATCTCAGGCGGAAGAAATGACAGCACCAGTGTGGTAATAATCTATTCCAAGACCACCTCTAATATTTAAATAATTAACCTCAAATCCTTGCTCACGGATTAGGTCTATATAATTCACCATGAGCACTGCAGCATCTCTGAATATGTAAACCTTGGTAGTTGTGGAACCAAGATGGCAATGGGCCCTCATAAGCTTCAGCTCATTTGGATGTGATTTTACAGCATCAAGAAACCACTGCAGCTTCTCGTTCTAATACCAAACTTAGGGCGCACATGAGAACGTTTTTGTTCCTCTATTTCTGTTTCAAACCTATTCCAGAAATAGGTTTGGAACAGAAACTCGTTTGGTAACGCAAATCTATTTTTCTATTTCTGGAACAAAAATCTGTTCTAGAAATATATTTTGGCCCAAAACCAAAAACAAAAAATTTTTGTTTCTGGCAGAAATAGAAAATCTATTTCTGTTTCAGAAATTATTTTTGGAACAGAATGGTTGTCATGTGTGCCCTTAGAGTTCTTGTTTCCCGTGGCAACATATGGATGGACCTGAGGAGTACATCTGGATTAATACGAAGTAGGATGTTAACTTTCTTGCCTGCTCCGCAAACGCTTTTTTTTTCTTTCACCTGGGCCAATCTGAAGATAAAGGCCAAGACGGGATCTCCCGGACTCCGTTCTCAACGACAAATGCGGCCAAGATGGATAGGCTTGCATCGAGATTGTGGTCGATGAAGGTAACGCCCATGTTCTCGCCCTCGTACTTTTTGTAGCTCGTTAAGCTTAACCAAGAGCTGAGTTCTCGTGCTCAGCTCAGTGAAGGGCGACCTCAGGTCGTCGGTAATGTCCATACACGCGAAAATGTTCCAATCCACGAGTCCATGCAACGTGCATGGGAAGCTGCTCTTTGAGATCATATCGGGGAAGAGAAACATTGAGGTGCCGTTAAGGGAGTTGTTGGAAAGGTTGAGGGTGCGTAGGTACTTGAGCATGCTCATGTCAGAAGGGATCGACCCGGCAAGCCGCGAGCCATGGAGGGAGAGGCCGACGACGCGGGAGGAGGCGGCGGTGTCGTTACCGGGGCCGTCGCCGCACGTGACACCTGGCCACGAGCATGGCGTATTGTCGCCGTAGCTCCAGTCGACAAGCGTGCTGGGTGGGTCGCTGGTGACGGAGTACTTGAAGGAGTGCAGGAGGACTCCGTCCACGCTGAGGCCCCGCACGAGCGGCGTGAGCCCATCGGCGAGCGCGAGAACAAGAATCATCCAACACGATGATGAACCGGTCTTTTCCTTCCTCACGATGATTGTCGTCCAGCACTCTCCGAATAAGCCATGTGAAGTGGGTTTTTATGGCTAATTAACATGGAAATGAATGCTGGGTCACAAACCACACAGCTCACCGAACCAAAAACTTCTCTCCCTCTCTCGATGTCAGATTTTGACAAGGGCCTAGAGGTGAGCGCGGTCCTCGATCAATCCAGGGCGACGGTCACCGCTGGTGATGGCCACAGTCCTCCCGAACGTGTTTTCTTTTCTTTTCTTTTTGTTATTTAGTGTTAATTGTTTTGAATTTTTAATTTAATTTAACTAAAAATTTGGTTAAAAGTGTATTTTGTCAAAAATACTGTTAATCGGTCGGAATATCTAATCCGCCGGTGAGGTGAGACTCTTATTTGAAATGGTCATGGCCCCTTTAGGATTTTGTTTGAGATAATGAGGATATTTTAATTTTATTTAAAATAAAAATTATTTTAAATTTTTATTTAAGAAAATGAAAACACCTAATGTCTTTATTTGGAAATTTCCCTTTAAACTTTTGAGAAAAGCGTTGCCACTAGGCCTGCTCGGACCGGACTCGGGGCGAGAGTAATAACAAAGGAGAAGATGAGCCAAAAAGCGAAGACCCCCAAGGAAGACCATTGTTCCATGCCATTGCAGCTCTTCCTCCTCCTCCTCCTCCTCCTCCTCCTCCTCCTCCTCATCTTCTTCTTCTTGTCTTGATCACCGCTCCCTCTCCTTCGAGATTCGTTGCTGTGGTTCTGGATTAGATTCGATTCGATCCGACAGAGTGAGGAGAAGTCCTAGCTGTCGGACTTGTGCTTCCCTCGAATTCCCCAAGTCAAAGTGCTCTCCGTCGAGGTAAGCTCTCTTTTAATCAGCTTCCTCCATGGGTCGATTGCCGCTCCCTCCTTTGTTTGTTTGTTTCTTCCGTCATTTCCCTTCATTTGGCTTTCCTACTCTCCGAGAAATGGTCTCTTTTCAATGTCCGCTTCATTTTACTTCTGAACATGCCTTTCCTACTCCTCATTTCGGGCATAAATGAAGTTATAGGGTTGGAATTTGTGGGGTGTACCGCTTATTTTGGTGCTTCCTTTGGGATCTTCGCGCGGATTTTTGGGTCTAGGTTTAACTGCTTGGAGGACCAATTCCTGCGATAATAAAATTTCGTTGTGTTCTTTATCAGTAGCCCCGCCAGCTTTTGTCAACGAAAGTGTATTGCCCGGTTCTCTCTGGATAGTTATCTGATTGATGAGCTTCCCGGCGCGACGATGCTTATACAAGGGTTTGCTACTCTTGCAGGGTCTAATTACCGATGTGGACTGACATCTGCAGTTTTATATAGCTTATGAACTGAACGGAGGCTGAGCGCCGGTGCTTTTGGGGACTTGGGAATGTTGGACGGAGGTCAGAAGTTCCCTGGAATTATCGGTCTGAAGAGCCATGATAACACTTATTATGATTTGTCCCAGGGATTCTATCATAAACTCAACGAGGGTTCCAACATGTCCATAGAGAGCATTGGAAGCCTGCAAACAAGCAATGGTGGAGGGTCTGTTGCGATGTCCATAGATAACAACAGCAGTGTCGACTCTAGTGATTCCCGTGCTCGCATTCTGGATCACCAAGGCCTGCGACGGCGTGCCAATGACAACTATTCTGTTCAACAGAGTGAGAATCACAGAGGAGGAGTCTCACATGCTTTGAGTGATGATGCATTGGCCCGAGCTCTTATGGATAACAGTTCCCCGACCTTGGGACTTGAAAATTTTGAGGAGTGGACTATTGATCTCAGGAAACTCAATATGGGTGCCCCTTTTGCCCAAGGTGCTTTTGGAAAGCTCTACAGAGGTACTTACAATGGCGAGGAAGTTGCCATCAAGATCTTGGAGAGGCCAGAGAATGATCCAGAAAGGGCACAGCTGATGGAGCAACAGTTTCAGCAAGAAGTCATAATGTTGGCCACATTGAAACATCCTAACATTGTCCGATTCATTGGTGCATGCCGTAAGCCAATGGTCTGGTGCATTGTTACAGAATACGCAAAAGGAGGTTCTGTGCGTCAGTTTTTGATGAAACGGCAAAATCGGGCTGTTCCATTGAAATTGGCTGTCAGGCAGGCCTTGGATGTTGCTAGGGGAATGGAATATGTTCACCGGCTTAGTTTGATCCACCGAGACTTAAAGTCTGATAATCTACTAATTTTCTCTGATAAATCAATCAAAATTGCTGATTTCGGGGTTGCTCGAATAGAGGTCCAGACCGAAGGAATGACACCCGAGACAGGAACTTACCGTTGGATGGCCCCGTAAGATTCTTCACTGCTCAAATATGGAGCTTGAATTATTAATGTTAAACATATTAAACTCAGAATGCTATGTGGGAGAAGCTTAACTTGTTTGTGCCTGATTTTTTGCTTGTTAGAACTTTCTCTTTGGTTGTCTAGAATTAATTGCTGACCACGTGTACCCAAGTATACTTTGCATTCTGGTGCATTAGGAACTTTCATAGGCTTATTCTTCATTGGATTTTACATTGTGGTGCCCAATTCCAAGAGAAACGCCTTGCCACAAACACTGTAAATTAGTCTGATTTTAGAAGAATAGTAGCAATTTAGATGAACATGTCGATTTCAGTTAGATGTATTACTACCACTGCTGCTGGAAGGCTGAAATGTGAAAGAAGGGACATCACCTAAATTGCTTTATGCTCTAGCAAAAGTTTGAAAACTGTTTTGTCCTTTATCAATGAGTCTCCTTTGGAACTTTTCACCTTTCCTTCTCCCTGCCTCCCACTATTTGTTCCAACAGACATTAACTGGTCCTTTATGCATGAAGTGACATTCAAAGGAACAAATGCCTTAGGCCAATTCCTATGATAGTAGCTTTATCCGTACCTCTAATTCTTGATCTTCTGCCTCAAATGTCATGTACAAGATTAATAATCAGTCGCTGGATGGGTTTGCTTGCAAAATTGACCCTTTCTGTTGAGAAGATGCGATTTATCAGGTTATGCTGAGTTGACCCCCACAGCGAACCCTACACTTCCCTAAGATAATGCGACCCGATCTGTGTTTCCCACTATGGCTTATCCTTCTATTTTGCAATTGATTTGGTGAGGCTAACATCTTAATTAGAATTTTCAGGTCTGACTATGGGGGTGTTTTGGATTTGTATCTTCAATTCCTAATGTTAACCTGTATGAGTTGGACTGTTGGTTCTCTTTTTAATTCTTGTTACTTAATTCAAATTCTGTTTTTGTTCCATCTCCATTCAACATGTGTGTTTTACAAGTAGACGATCAAATATGTCCTGGACCCTCTTGCCTCTGCCAAGTGGCTTTCGACATGTGCTATGTAGATGGCCGCATTGTCTATTTGGCCTTCTAAGATGTCGTGTTTTCTTTAGTGGGTAGGGCATGGCACCCTATTTTCTGTTAGAATTAGTATACTTGCTTGTGGTAGCAAGTTCCTATGACAATAGGAACTGTCTAGTGGTTCCATGGCTGTGTAGTGTTGGGGTGATATCAATTGAAGTAGGGAATAAGGTGAAGACAACAAAAAGTGGAATGCTCTCCCGTCGTATTAATTGGGATATAATCAATGTGTTTGTAATCTTACTAGTTACTGTCTGTTCCTCGCCCATCTGTGATCTTCGAGGCCAACCCAGGCGACGATTAGACACCCCCTTGCTGAAAATGATGGTTGACATTATTGAGATTGAAAGAAAGGGACTCAAAGGCCCTGTTGGGCTTCATATGGTTATTCTGGCATCCAACAGGTCTCGTACTGATTTCTGTAGATTACACTAGCTGGAGTGGTTCGGACATAGACCCAGATATCATGTTTTAATGTTGCATGACAAGAGCTTCGGCCTATCTAGTCAAGTTTGTCATGTCGAGAGAGCTATAAGTAGCACCAACTAGCTTTCTGGTTGTGAAAATCTTTTTGTGTATGTTCCAGTCTTGAAACTATCCAATTTCTGTCTGTCTATCCTCAGCTGCATTTCTGTACTCTTCCTATATTCATGCAGGAGATGATCCAGCACAGGCCCTACACTCAGAAAGTGGATGATATAGTTTTGGAATCGTCCTTTGGGAAACTAATCACAGGAATGCTTTCCCTTCCAAACATGACTGCTGTGCAGGCGGCGTTTGCAGTTGTCAACAAAGGTGTCCGCCCAATCATCCCTGGAGATGTCTTCCCATTCTCAGCGACATTATGATAGATGCTGGGATGCCAACCCAGATGTCAGGCTCCTTTCGCTGAAGTGGTGAGAATGCTTGAGAATGCAGAGACTGAAATCATGACGACTGTTCGCAAGGCTCGCTTCAGGTGTTGCATTACCCAGCCAATGACTATGGATGATTTGAGTTATGGGGAAATAAGGCCACGGCGACATACATGATACAAGGGCGTGAAGGAGGAGGAAGAGGAAGAGGAAGAGGAAGTGGAAGAGTGGTTGTGATGGGAGTTCAAACCCAGGTCTAAGTAGAATTAATTAATTGTAGTGGAAGAAGTACTAAATGTGTGTATACTTGTGTTCTTTGCTTATACGTCACCTTAAATGCCTGATTATGCTGTGTACACTTGATTCAGTACTCTTTTTATTTTACCAAGTATGCCAGTTTCTCGGTTTTGCGACATATAACCAGATGATAGAACTTTGGATTCTGGCCAAATTTAAAGGCGAACGATTAGAAAAATTTCAAGTTTAGTCGCATGCGAATATGAAACGAGAACTGGAGCTGGGAATTTATACCCAACAAAAATCTAATGGGTAGATCCTGAAAATATCGAAGCCTTTTTATTATTTTAATCAAGGTCATCGAATCATACGTTGTCGAGGGAGTGGAATGGGCTTGGGGCCCTTAAGCAAAAGGAGGCCAGTGGGCTTTTAAGCAAAAGGAGGCCAAGTGAGAGAGTGAGTGGCCCTTGCCAAGTGGGAGTGGGAGTGGTGTAGGGTGAGGGAAAGGTAAAGACACGATAGGCCTTGCCCGGACCGGGACTCGGAACGAAGAGTTAAAAAGCGAAGACCCGAACGAAGACCACTGTTCCTCGCCATTGCAGGAGGCAGCTCTTCTTCTTCTTATTCTTCTTTCTTGATCACCATTCCTTTCTTTTCCCTCAAGATATCGCTCAGATTCGACCGATTCCAGCGTGTGAGGGCAGTCCTCATTGCGTCCATTGTCCTTCATCCAATGCCAAGCAAAGTGGGTCTCCCTCACCCCCAACAGGGTATGCTCTCCTCAATCTCGGGGTGCCCCCCCCCCGATTCAAGCTCCCCTCTTTTGTTTACTTGTCTCTTTACTGTTAATTTGCTGATTACGCCTTTCCACTCTCCTTAAAATTCCCTCTCGCTTCTCCTATTTCGTCGCTTCCATTCGATTTCTGGATTATGTTCGTATATAGAGGGTCCAACTTCTAGGGCGTGCTGCTTCTCTCGGTGCTTCCTGGTTCTTCACCTCCGATTTTTGGTTTGATTTAGCTGTCGCAGGACCAATTTAGTTTCATCGTATGTTGACGCACCAGTAGCTGCGCTAGCCCCTTGTTGCACCAAGCCTATTTGCTGTCCTTCCCTCGATCAAATCTTGCGATGGTTGAGTCAATCGGCAGGATGAGACTGAATATGGGGTATTGCTACTCTGCAGGGTTTCATTTAGGACTGTGGACTGACATCTCAGTTTACCAAATTTCTTATGAACTGAACTGAGCTAAGAGCCGTGTGCTGTTTTGGGATTGGAAATGTTGAGACAGAACGGTGGTCAGCAGTTCCTGGATTATTGCTGAAGAACCATGATAACAATTTCTATGATTCCGTCCCAAGCCTTTTATCACAAACTCAGCGAGGGTTCCAACAGTCCATAGAGAAGTTTGGAAGCTTGCAAACAAGCAATGGTGGAGGGTCTGTTGCGATGTCCATAGATAATAGCAAGAGTGTCGACCTTAGTGATCCAATATCGCAGCTGAATCACAAGGCCTGCGACGGCGTGCCAATGACAACTATTCTGTTGCGCAGAGTGTGAATCACAGAGGAAGAGTCACACATGCTTTGAGTGATGATGCATTGGCCCAAGCTCTTATGGATAACAGTTCTCAAACCTTGACTTGAAAATTTGATGAGTGGACTATTGATCTCAGGAAACTCAATATGGGTGCACCTTTTGCGCAAGGGGCTTTGGAAAGCTCTACAGATGGTACTTACAATGGTGAGGAAGTTGCCATCAAGATCTTGGAGAGGCCAGAGAATGATCCAGAAAGGGCGCAGCTGATGGAGCAACAGTTTCAGCAAGAAGTCATGATGTTGGCCACATTAAAACATTCTAACATTGTCCGATTCATTGGTGCATGCCGTAAGCCAATGGTCTGGTGCATTGTTACAGAATATGCAAAAGGAGGTTCAGTTAGGCAGTTTTTGATGAAACGGCACAATCGGTCCGTTCCGTTGAAATTGGCTGTTAGACAGGCCTTGGATGTGCTAAGGGAATGGAGTATGTTCACGGGCTTGGTTGATCCACAGAGATTTAAAATCTGACAATCTCCTAATTTTCTCCGATAAATCAATCAAGATTGCTGATTTTGGGGTTGCTCGAATTGAGGTCCAGACTGAAGGAATGACACCCGAGACAGGGACTTACCGTTGGATGGCCCGTAAGATTATTCACTGCTGTTCTCTTTAGTGTTGATCATATTTGAACTCAGCATGTCATGTGGGAGAAGCTTAATTGTTTGTTCCTTTCTCTTGCTCATTAAAACTTTCTGTGGTGTCTTGAAGAAATTGGTACTCCACTATGCTTTGTGTTCTGGATGCATTGGCACTTGCATAGCAGACTTATTCTTCAATTTCTGAATTTACCTTGTGTTTGGTTGGTTACTCCTTTTTAGATGAAACTCCCAAGAAATTTCCTCCCAGCAGATGTTATAAATTGCCTTTTATTAGGAATATACTTGATTAAAAGAACATTTCAAATGGCAATTTGATGTATTCCTACCTACTGCCGCTGGAGGCTGAAAGTCAAAGAAAAGGCACTAACTAAATTGCTTTATGCTCTGACGATAAGTTAAAAACTTTTTGTCCTTTTATCTAATGAGTTTTCTCTGCAACCTTTCACCTTTCCTTCTCCTTGCCTCCCACTTGGGGAAATAAGTAGTCCTTTATGCATGAAGTTGACATTTAAAGGAACAAATGCCTTAGTTAGGCCAATTCCATATGGAGTTTTAAGAGTAGCCTAATTCTTGACTCTGGCTAAAAATGTTATGTATGTGATAACAATCAGTTGCTGGATTGGTTTGCTTGCAAAGTTGACCCCTTATGCGAGAAGATTGTGATTTATCAGGTTATACTGAGTTGGCCACCAAATATCAGACTAGACTTCCCTAAGATGGTGCAACCTGACCTGTGTTTTTTTTTTCTTTTTTCGTTGGCTTATTATTCTATTGTGCATGGATTTGGTGAGGCTAACATCTGAATTAAAAACTTTTACATTGCGAACTGTGGGGGTGTTTAATTGAAGTCGGATTTTGTATTTCAATTCCTTATGTTAATTTAGTGTGATTGGAACCACTCGGCCTTTTTTTTTTCCCCTCTTGTTACTTAATTGAAATCATTTTCGTTTGCATCTCTGTTCAATAAGTATCTGTAAGTAGGCGACCAAGTATGTTGTGGAACCTCGCACCTCAACTATGTGGCTTGCGAGATGTGCCATATAGCTGGCCAAATCTTTAATTAGTGATGTCATGTTTTCTTTAGTGGTGGACATGTCACCCTTTTTTCGTGTTAGGAATAGAATACTTGTATGTCATGGAACGGTGGTGTGGCGATAGTAATTTTTGTATACTGTTAGCATGAGATCAATTGAAGTTGGAAGTAAGGATGAAGATGATAGAAAGCGGAATTTGCTACCCCATCATATAATCGTGATATAGTTGGTGTATTTGTTATCTTACTCGCTACTGTTTGTTCCTGGTCATCTGCGACTTTCAAGGCAGACCTAGTTGACCAAGTAAAACTCCTCTTGCTGGAGAGGACATAATGAACGTATAAAATTGTAGGAAAGGGACTGAGAAGGCCCTATGGGGCTTGATGTGGCTATTCTTGCATCCAACATGTTATTGCCGCCGAATCCTTAAATGACACAATCTGGCTTTTTTGCGTCCTAGACCCAGATGATATCTTTCAATGTTGCAGTGACGAGCTTCTCCCGAGAGGACATAATGACATTATACAGTTGTAGGAAAGGGACTGAGAAGGCCCTATTGGGCATGATATGGCAATTGTTGCATCCAACATGTTATTGTGCCGAATCCTGTAGTCGACACAAGCGGCTTTTTTGGGTCATAGACACCAGATGTTACCTTTCAATGTTGCAATCACAAGAGCTTCCGTATCTTATTCAAATTTTCCATCTTGGGAGAACTATTAATAGAAAGCATCATCAAAGTAGCTCCCTGGGTTGTGAGAAATCCTCTGTATATGTTCCAGTCTTAATATTCTCCAATTCTGCGTGTCTATCCACGATTGCATTTCTTTACCTCTTATATTTGTGCAGGAGATGATCCAGCACAGGCCCTACACACAGAAAGTGGATGTATACAGTTTTTGGCATCGTCTTGTGGGAGCTAATCACAGGAATGCTTCCCTTCAAAACATGACAGCTGTGCAGGCAGCTTTTGCAGTTTGTCAACAAAGGTGTCCGTCCAATCATCCCCGCAGATTGTCTACCAATTCTCAGCGACATCATGACTAGATGCTGGGATGCCAACCCAGATGTCAGGCCTCTTTCACTGAAGTTGTGAGAATGCTTGAGAATGCAGAGACTGAAATCATGACAACTGCGCAAGGCTCGCTTCAGGTGTTGCATGACCCAACCCAATGACTATGGATTGATTTGAGTACTCAGGAAATAAGCCATGCGCACACACACATGATACCAAGGTCTTGAAGAAGAAGAGGGATTCTAGCAAGAAAGTTCTATTTAAATCGTCTGCCTAGTGGGTTTCTTGTGATAAGGGAAAATCTATTGACTATATCGGTGGAAAAAACGTGAATGTCGGTAATACTTGTTTTTTGGTTGTAGTCGATGAAGTGTCAAATGTGTGTATACTTGTGTTCTTTGCTTATACGTCACCGTGACTGTTAATTATGCTGTGTACACTTGATTGCGGAGTCTATTTGATTTTACTAGTGTCTCAATTTTCCAGTGCCCGATCCAAATTCAGTGGCATGATATTCATGGTACCGCCAGTTGCGTCCTCTTTTTTAGGTGACCGACACAACCAGGACCGCGAAGGATGGTAAAGCAACTTAATACTGAAAATAGAATTTTCACAAGGATCACAAGGAACAGTTGATATAAGAGAGTGGTGTGGGAATCGTAAGTGGTGCCTTTCGGATTTTCTTGGAAGAGGGGACGAGGTGCATTCATGCACGAGGACTACTATCTGTAGTGGCTTTTAACCAGAAAAGACCCGTCACCTATGGAGCATATCGATTTGCATATTCGTGTCCATATTATTCGGAATAAGTTTTTAGGTATTCTATTCAACCTCCCCTGACTCGCCCATTAACCCTGGAAGATAGGGAATCAGTTCCCTCCTTCCGTACCGTTTAGCACAGTCAGAATTGAATTGCCTTGCAAACATCAGGTATCTTCTAGCTCATTCCCTTCCTTCTAGCTTTCCTCGCTCTTTGGGAAAACTGAAAACACTAAAGATCGTAGCGTATTTACTATTAGAATTCTTATCTCTATTTTATTAAGATTAATGGTTAGGATTCGTAGTGTTTTGTTCTTTTCATAGATCCTTATGAATCTGCGAACATTCGGGCAGAGGAAGGGTCCAAGAAACAATAGATGCTGACTTGCTTCACAATGGAAGGGCTTGGCCGAGCAATGAGATTGACTTCCTATCAATGGTGCCTAGCTACTTCAATGAGCTAGCATGTTGTCTCAGGTAGAGGGTGTGTTAAGAAGGATGCTGAGACGCCGTTCGGAATCTTTATGCAGAACTGATAGATTAGCCTATGCCTATTTATAAGTCTCTCTTCGTGCCGAAGCCTCTAAGAGATCCTATGCTGTCTTGTAGTTGTTCGCTGTGGGTAATGCTTTCAAAGACTGCTAGAGGTCGGGAGCCTAGAGGCCTTGGTCCCAAGTAGATGAAATGCATGAAGACAAAGTGCTATTGGATTCTGATATGGCTGCTAAACAACTCTTATCTGCTTTTTCGTCAATATGCTTAGTCTTTCTTGTCCTTTCTAGTTTGCATGAATCTTCCTTCCCTCCATCTCAATGGAGTTTATAACATCAGCTTAAGGCAGACAAGCAGGTGAGCTTCAGGGAATTCCAGTTCGGAAAAAGAAAGGAATCCTCCCTAGAATTCAATGTTTTAAGGATAATAGGAATGCTACCCGTTCAAAGTGAATCCATTCACAAATAAAGTTTTTAGTAGTAGGTCGCCAATGTCCTTTTTTTTAAAGGAATTTTTCCTTCCCAGAAAAAAAGGTAGTCAATTAGTCTATCCATTCCCCTTCTCCTGCTATTGGCTATTTATTTTATTGCTACTGGTAGTATTAGCACTACCGTCGCTTGTTGGCTACGTGCTCATACATTTCTTCGAAAAGCTATGGTTGTTCTTGTTCCTGTAGCCACTCTCAAGAAATCTGATATCTATTAACGTAGAAAAACTTACCCACGGCAGGGCTGTCGAATATTATTTTCCATGGAAATTTTGAACGGGGCATTGATTTGATGGTTAGCTCAGTGGATGCTTTCTCGTAGCTCTGCCTTCTGAAAGGCCTTCTGTTGGGTTCTTGAGTTCGTTTTTTGTCTAGCGATATGCTACGCAAGTGGCAGAAGCGGTTCTATTAATTTTGTGCTAACTGCTCAGCTCGGGTCAGGGCTGGAAGAACCATATCAAATAGAATGAATACTTTTGGATTCATTATTTGATTCAAATGTTAATCAGCATGTAATGCTAATTCGTATATAATTTCTCAACTCTGTTAGTTTGAAGTATGTGAAAGCGGGATATCATTACCTTGTCAGCCTTGGTTTTTATTTTGTAGCTACTCCAGTTTTGTGTGGCAATTGTCTATGCAGAGATTAGAGTAGCGAGCAGGGTAAGAATTGGGTCATGAAAGTACTTTAGTTGACATAGTTTTTATAGTGGGATTTCTAATACTACTCTCATGTCTTACCTCGGTCTTATGCCTAGTTCACCCTACCTGGTTGATTACTCTTGTTTTCGTTAATCATTGAATTCATGGAACGCAATTTATGCCTATCATTCATCAATCTAATTCTCCATTTAAGTTGATTTGGCATCATTTTGGAACTCAACTACGCCTACACCAACAGAACAATTGATTGAGCTCGCTAGAATATTAGATAAGTGATGAAGCAACCGTCTGACGAGAAAGTTCGAAAAACATCAGACATTGGAAACGAGAGGTATTTTACCAATATCAAATTTTACATCTCTTAACACTCGGGGTATGGGTGAGAAGAAGCTTCTTTTTGATGCTGTGACCATAGTGGTAGCGGAGGATATCGGCATCCTCGCCGTCAACCGAGGGGTTCTAAGTACAACTCCATCACTTTCAGCCACTTCAAAGCGTAGGCATGACGGCTGTAACCCGGTTGCGATGGGTTGTGCTGCAGAAGTCATTGCCATAGATCTGGCTAAGGAGCTTTTGGGGCCCCCATCCGATGGGGGAGCTACATTTGGTACGGTAACAATACTTTGACCTGCTCCTCCTAAAATTGCTTCAATCGGATGGATGGTGGGTGGTGCTGCTGTTTTGCTTTCTAGTTGTCGCCTCGCACTTATGAGCTCAACTGGTTCTTCTCTGCTCTCTATTTTAATACACTTCATCCACCAGTAAGGCCGTACATGAAAATTCAATCATTGCTTAGTAGCACTTTACAAAACAATTTGTTTGACAATGGGTAATTCAAGTTAATTATTATAACATGCTTACATAACTCCGCACCTCGTTACATGGAGAAAGAATATCCCATAAACTCAGATATATCACACTTGATATCATCCATTCAATCATATATCCTCTTCCCTTTCCTCAATAACCTATTAATCAAATGCAAAAACTTAAAACAGGAAACACAAATCCAGGGTTTCCACCAAAATGATACTAAACATTATGGAAAAACCCCCTCAAACATTGTGGAATCCCCATGGATGCCTCATCCCACCACCACAAACAAATCTGACCTTTAATCATTTTTAACGTACTAAGCCACTTGAAATACTAAAGCAAAAGATAATAAAAAGGTTGGCTGGATTCTATCTGCATTGAAAGAAACAAAATAATAAAACACTAGACAGCCATGCCTATAATCTGAATATGGCCTTCTAAATGAATGTGTCGGGAGGCTCCTCTTCAGGAATCTGTTTGATAAAGAAAGAGACAGGTTAAAATAAGACTAAAACCAACCATCTACACATGGCAGTACTTAGCTGTTTTATGTTGCTATTGTGTGACCCGAATCTTTTACCTCTCCAGGGCTCCATTTCTCTTTCAGCCAAACACCGGCATCTCTTGATTCATGCCCACTCTGATGCACATTGTTTCTGAAGGATGAAGACCAGAGATTTGTAAGAAAATCTCACAAATCCGCAATGTACAATAGGCAATCATTAGAAGTCACTTTCCGGTAGAGTCCTGTTAACTGAACAAAACAAATGTAAATTACCAATGTGAATCGTGTCAAAGATCTTATATATGTAAATTACATGTCGAGTTTACAAACGATTAAGCAGAGCTGATGCATCATTTACCACCACCTAAATGAATGAAACAGATCAACTTATTCATGAGTCAAAAACTGTTGCACATCAGGAAAATTATATAACTGTTACAGCTTATCAACATAACTTTTTCTTGTTTGGCCAAAATCAACTGAACTTGTTCACTAGTGAGATTGTTGCGACAAAGGCTATAACCAGAGTCTAAAGATTATGGTATAGTCCTGATAAATAAGATGGAGTTACTATAAAACAAATGAAACAAGGATTCTCAGCATACTTACTTTTGTTGATCATGAACAGCTTTTTTGTCCAACAACAATGCTAAAATTGTTGTTTGTTGAATTCGACATTTGTTGTGAGACTGTTTATGCACACAAGGAGTTAGTTCCAGCAATAATCAGCCACTATTGTTAAAGCTACATATTCTGATAAGAACTTCCATAAAATGTTCAAGTTGGCTGGACTATGGCTAAAACTCATACCTATGCAAAACACTACTAATCCATGCAAGTTCATTATACGTATAACTAGATCACATGAGAGTTATATTACTGCCATTTATTCATTACAAAGGCTATTTGGCAGATGTTCACGAGGAGGTATCAGAGATCCGACTGTCTTTTTTTTCTAGGCTGTCTGGGGGGTGTGTTTTGGAAGACTGGAATCTAAGTGATTCCGTGAATGAGCTGAGTCTGCAGCAGAGTGATGATAAGATAGTTTTGACTAAAACAAGCTTCTACACATCAAATATTGATTAATCCAAAGAAAGGGCCTTGATCAAAAATCCAATTTTCTTGCACAGACCAAATTGGGAGGGCCAAACTAGACTGATCCTGACTAGGTTGATCACCAGAGGAATTGCCTCTGAATCTCTGATATCGCAGGATGAAGGAACTAACCAATCGGGCTGAAGGACATCTTCATGAACATTGCTTTACAGATTTTGTCTTATGTAAAGAATTGCTAGAGAGCTGGAAAGCAAATTCGATTGGTAGCGTCTCTTTAGGCTGGTGATTATACCTCAGGAAAAGTGACAAGCTTCACTGGTTCGATAGACAGTACAACCTCGACAAAATTTCCGGAATCTGACAATGTCAACAGATCTACAATGCAAAGTCTCCAAGGGAGGGAGCAAAAGAGAGAGAGAAGACATGGCCCTAAGATTTGCAGATAGAATAAGCTTAGGAGCCCGCAGAATTCCTTGGAAGGTATCAATTTCGCCAAAGTCATATTTTGCCAAGACTCAATGGAATCACAAATTCCAATCAAGATTCTTAAAAATTCTAGAAAACCTTTAAAGTGAAGTATCACCAAATGTCCCTTGATGCTCAAGACCTGAGGACAACATACATCTTATTATCTCCAGAACCAACTACTACGTTCAAGAACTGACTCGACCCCAGATTACTAAGGCTTTGATCTGAAATGAGCTGCCATTGTTTGACACAACAAATCACAGAAGAAAAACCAATTCTTTGTCCCCATCCTATAGCTGCGTTAGGAGAAAAGAAGAACAGTCTCTCATAAAAGAACCTGTACCTCCAGAGGGCAAGTAACTTTGTCCAAATGCACTTGCAGTCTGCTGCAAAGTTGAAGAAGAACTTAGACTTCCCGAAGCAGCGTTTGAAGGCACATAGGGACTGGAGGGGAGCAACAGGTCAGTACAAGAACTCAAGACGAGCATTGACACAGGATTTAAAAGAACTAGTAGAATCCACTCATCTTTTTGTAACTGATATCCATTCAATTATTTGAAGAGGAATTCAGATATTGCCTCCCATGACTACCAAACGAAGTGGAACAGGAAGATCCTTGCCTTGATCCCCAGCACTATATGATGCATGGGGCACACCGAAACTCGAGGCCACAGATTGGCCAGTATTTTGAGCTGATAATGAGAATGTATTTGCCCCAAAAGCGAGGCGTGCGCTTTGATTAGCAGTTGAGGATGGTGAAGCCACATACGGACTGCGGAGCAAATTCTCAAACTCAGATAATTTGACGTTAAGTGCATTCCTCTCCCTCTCGACCTGTCGAGAGAGATTTGCTTAGTCATGGCAGCAATGGAATGAAAATGGCATATTTCCAGAACAAATCAGTAATTCTTGCGATGATTTTCTTTGACACCCTTAAAATTGACAAATTGAACAAAGCCACAGCAGCACTCCAGTTTCAGCCCCCTCATGAATGTCATAACCTATTTCCTAAAGCATGTGCAAGTTAGTTAAGCACAGTTTGTAGCGTCTAAAAGGTCATGGATACCAAGTAGCTACTTTTGTCAAGTCAGTCAACAAAGCAAGTCATCAAAGTTGAGTAGTTTGGCAAGTCTTCCAGAGCCTCTGTGGAGTTTAAATTTAGTTATATATAGGCTTCAGATATATTGAACAGAATATATACTTCTTTTTACTTATTTCCCTTGCCACTAAAAGATAAATTAACAATTTAAAATTGAACCTCAAAGTTCCTACAGACTAACTGCATTCAGCAGATGGACACACTTGCAGTGATGTCTGCAACATCTCAAAAATCACCGTTCTATCCCAGCCATAAAGATATATATAAGTGAAAATAGCACATCTAGAGTTTTAAGGTAAAACAGCAATACTTGTTTCCCACCATGGCACCACCATCTCTCACATCTACAAGAAACCATAACAGCTTTTAGCATCAGCGCTAGCTTAGCTTGTCAATTGAATCCACTACTTTAACAATTTCATGATTACATACTGAGATTCAATTTCATACACTCTGCAATATTGATGTAGGGGGAAAGTTCAAGCTCATACTTATAGCTTCTTGAAATGATAAAAAAGAGTCTTTTGTTCATGAATTTTAATAGAACATTGTGTATCCTTCCAATAAAATGATTCATCCAAAGAAACCAAGCATCATTTCTTTGGATGGCAATGAAGGTTGAAAAAGCAGAAAGTGACCACCTTTTGAAATTGAAAAAGTCAAAAGTTAGGTTCATCCATCATACCTCTACTGACAAAATTTTAATAAGATATTCTGCACTTCAAAAGGCAAACTCATCCTTGTTGGAATTGGAAAAAGGACATGATCCAACAATTACTATAGGAAATACAAGAAATACATTACAACACACACACACAAATGGTGAATAAATATAAATTTACTATTAGTCATAACCACCAATTTTCACTAATGGGGAGGGCATTCATATCAATCAGTCAACCATGAAGCTATCATACATAGCTATCAAAGCAATTCCGTCACAAAGAGATGCCTTCAAATGTCTAATTTTGTCTCTTGCCCATGCCAGCAACCAAATTTTCAACCCTTCAATGTTAAATACGAATGACCTCGAGTTGTTCATATTATGTCTCTTAATTTGCATAAGTAAAAGCAAAGTTTAAGAGAAAGAGAACTGCTTCAGGACATCAAGTCAACTCAAAGAACAGAAAGCATAAAAGAAATGAGTTCACCAGTTGGATGAACCCGAAGTGAAAAGCATAAAATATATCTAAAATAAAAGCAAAGACATGGATACCACAATATAATAATAAATAAATAAAATATTAAACCGGGGCAGTTTGGAACATAGAAATCCCCCCGTCTACAATGCGAATAGCCTTCCTCCACTCCGTCCTACGACAGACCGTACGCCAATCTATTTCCCACTCCATTAAATCTCGTTTTAACTACTTTCCCCCAAGTAAGTTTCGGCACGCCTCTTCCTTTCTTCATGTCATGCGAATAGCTAGGATACTTTTTACGCAACCTAATTAGATACTTCAATATCTTCCACAGAGTTAAGGTTGCATATATTGTAAAAATTTAAATACCACATGATGCATCATTAAATTTGGAAGAGTAGCTTTTTTGGTTTTGGTAACACTATTACTGATGCGAAGATAGTATTAGAAAGATAAAAAGTTGAGCTATGTAGCGTTCAGTGGTTGCCATTCATAGTAAATAAATGATTTTATTTTGAAGGCAAAGCATAATTTTATTAAAGTAAAGTCGGATGGGAGCCTCCGATATACAAAAACTTGAGAACGAAAGACTAATTGCATAATTCCAAACCGTCTTAACGCTGAAAGAATCCCAAGACAGTACTTCTTGAAAAACTCTCATGTTGTTTTCTTTGAAATGAGCCTAAGAAAGAGGAGAGTAATCGTCTTGACAATTTTCTTCTTCCCTGAGCATGAGTAGATAGCTTTCAAGGTCCAAAGTTCCTCTTGCACTGTTCTCATTGCAACCCCCTCACCCCTAACAGTGTGAAAACTGTAGTCCAAATCTGTCTGATTCATCTATAATCTAACAGCAGATGATCATAGGTCACACTCTTTCCACCATTCTGACAGAAGAAATCGATTTACCAACACTTTTCTCTCTTTCAAAGACGATCTGTTCATACAAATAAGTCACCTAAATTGACTGGTGAAGGTGAAATATTGATTGTTCACTAATAAAATTTCAAAGTTGATAACCTACTCATAAACTTGACACTGGTTACTTCCTAAGTCTGTTGGTACCTTACGACAAGCAAAAGGCCAAACAGCATGTTGGTCACCTCATCTCCCTAATGTGGTTTGAAAAATACTCATACATATTTACCAAATCAAGGACATCCACCCCGTGATTAAAGCTATGAAACACTAGAATTTTGTAGTTACAATGATGAAATGAGGCAGTTAACTACTTACAATGACTGCAAGCCCAACCCGTGCTTAGCATCATCATATGCCGCAGGCCCGCAATTCTTCATAGCTACTGTCTCCACTAAATCACACGGAGCACTGCAGGAGACAATTATCCAGAACTGTGAGTCAAAGCAACTGTTTTTGAATTTTTGCATTAACATGTTTTATTCACCAGATCACGTTCCACAAATTAAGTCCATGAAAAGCAGCCACACTGCTTGCAATACACCGAAATCAAAGTAAATAAGCAGCTTTTGATCTCAAGATTACATCTTTAATTTGGCCATTAACCGGAAAACCTTGACTCTAGTGCTTTTCCAAGTTTGCTTCCCAACAAAAAAACATACAAGCAATATACTTTTGACATTTAAAGTGTCTGGAATCCTACTTTTATTTTCAAAAGTGTGTAGAATCCTACCCGACCATTACCCTTTGTCAACCTAGACATTTGATGCATACGTGGATGTTGACCTGTTGCTAATGTGATATCAACAGATGATAGAATCCGACACTGCATATCTAGAAAGCACATCTTCTTATTGGATACCTAAACCACCTTAAACAACTTTCTCTACTTTTATTCTCAACTACCATAAAAATGTTTTCTCAAACGTATGTCTTTTCAGTGAAGCTTTTTCTCTTTTCTTCTCTGAGCACATGCATGTTGATAACCTGACTTTCCTGCATGCTGCGGTACTTAACACAAGCAATACTAGGTACAAGTCATACCATGACAGTTCAAAAGAACTGACCCTTGAGTACTGCAACAGTCCTAAGTTGCGCTAGTCATAGGCTACGTTAACACTGCAATCACTATTCCATATCTATCAGTATTTCCATTTCTTAAGAAATGGTTATACGATGCTAGAAGCCTGCAATCACTCGCTACTTAGTAATTCCAGACATACTTAACACTGCATCATTCAGCCTCTTCCTTCACAGCATTACATAGATCCCATTAATCTAGTTTTATGGCTCCCTAGCACACTCACCCATTTTGCTAGAAGAAAGCTCACTGACAAAGTGGTGATCCCATGTATAGACAGAAAATTCACCGAGCTCTTGCCAGCTTAAAGCACATTGTATTGAAACTTGCAAACACACTTCTTGACAGCAAAATTGCCAGCCACGATTAAAATTGTGAGAATTAGGACTTGATGACACCAAAAATAAATCAACAAAGACACCACTATTCTGCATGAAGCGCAAGCTCACACAGCACATGCATAAATATGTATAAAAAACAAACCCATACTAGAATTTATCTGAGGGGTGTTACAGATAAACATACTATTTGCAATGACCATAACATGTAAGCTTCCATGATGGTCTTTCATGCTCAAAATCTTCAACAATTACTCGTTTGCAGGACTCCGGATCTGTGCATCTTTTCAACAAGGAATACATAATTAGGCACGACTCTCAAATCAGGAAAAAGTTGGATGTAATTATCAAGCTACTTGGAGGGGTATAACTAGCAAAGGACTTACTTGTGATTTCCCGATTGACTATGATTATCAGAGTGATGTGATGGAGAAACGGAAGCATTCGAAAATAGGAGAAAAGCGAGTCCACTTATTTTCGAAAGGCTGATTCATATATGAGATACATGTTAGAATGCTCCAGGATCATGAAACCAAATTGTCATCACAGTGGGTGAAATTATCAATACTTGTAATATAAACGGAATCTTCATTGTAAATATAAACAGATACGAGATATCACAACCAACTCTGTTTTCAACTATACAAAGGGGAAAGAACCTTAAACTGGTTATGCTTCGAAGCAAAATCAGCAGCTGCTCTTTGGCTGAGAGCTACTCTGAACACCAAATCCAAAAGGATTGGGCTTTTGCTGTTGGTTTGAGCCACTAGGCCGGGACTGCTGCTGAGTTTCATGGAGAAATTTACACCTTTCACCGTACATACAGCTGCAAGAATTCAAATTAACATCAGAGACGAAGAGAAGGGGAGGAAAGGCATACAACTTTAAACTGTAAACTTTACAAGGTACATCCATCTCAAATCCAAATCATAAATCGATTAGTTTTTCATGCTAGAACACTTACCTGGAAAACCATCTTAAATCCAAGTACGGAAAAGCAGTAAGTGTTTCGCGCTACTGGGGCAAATTCCATCGTCAAAGAGATAGAACACGAGAGAGATGGTTCTCAACTCGACAGGGATTAACAAGCACAAACACAACTGAGCAACAAAGTAACAAACCTTCCGCGCAGAAAATTTCTGCACAATTCTTTCTTTAGAGGCATCTTTCCCCACATGAATCAGCGCTGTAGGGGATTATGCAGGTCAGCAAACGAAAGCACCTCCCTTAACGAGTTCCATTGACATCTTAGCTGGGGAACGGCTCGGACTATATCGCCTCGTAGGGTAATTTTGGTGGAGCTCTGCTGACGGGACTCCCCAATGTCGGTATGTCGCGTGTGTGTTGGTGAGCGTCTACGGTTGGGACTGAATATTCCGCTACTTGCGATAAAGCTTAGGGGGGTGAGTGGCTCCAATTGATAATCGGACGGAACCGACTGTTGTTTCTGGGCGACTTCCAATTCCAAAATAATCAGTTCGGTTCCGGTTCCTTAAGCGAAACCGAACCAGCAATTTTATTTATTTATCTATTTTTTGTAATTTTATTTTGTAAATTTATCGCGTGTATTGATTTGGTATTTTTGGTGATCTAAAAATTATTTTTGAGGTAAACTTTTCATGTATACTAATTTGAGGTTTTTCATGGTATTAACCTCAAGGTTATTTTATAGTTTTTTTTTTTTGGAACTTAGGAGATTTCGGCAGTTTTGTTGTCATTTGGGGTATTTGGGGTATTTAGGATATTCGGTTATCCAATATATTCTTTGAAGGTCTTTTGTTGAGGATTTATTAAGGCTCTGTTTGGTAATCTAGATTTCTGGTCACAAATGGAATATGGATATGATATGATAAGAAATTGAAAGATTTTGTCATATGTTATTTATTGTTTGATGAATTGCAGATTTAAAATTAGATAAGTAGAGGTAAGGTATATCTAAGATCGATTATGTTTTGCTGAAATATCAAAATGTTTTAGAAATTATTCAGTGATGCGTTCTTTTGAATGAGTCATTTATTGAGCAAAGCTTTGTACCATTTAAATTCGAGTATGATGTCAACTGAGTAGATCTGATAGAACCAAGGGTCTTTATTTGGAGTCAAATCTTTTGAGAATGACTTGCTGCCCTTGCTTGTTATCTTGTCGAGCGAGTAAACAAGTGTTGAGTAGTTGGATTATTGAGCTTTTTCTCATAAGTTGAAGATGCACTCATGCTGATCGTCTAAGAGACATTGAAAGTTGATGATTAATCTCGAGTTCTTCATAATATGTCGAGACCCTTTCCAAATATTGGAAATATTCAACCGATTAAAGAATGAGGGACATGATATGATATCATGCCAAACAATCGATTAAAAAAAAGAGGTCATGGAGATACCCAACTTTGCGATCGAATACCCTAGCTTGGTACCGTCAGAGGGGTGGCCATACTTGATAGTTACCACCACCGAAGAGGCGGTCATGCGCGATGGAGGAGGCGGCCTGATGCAAAGGAGAGGTGATTGTTGTGGGAAAAATCTGATTTTTCTCGTGTCTATTCTCTTGAGAATCCTATTTGGGTTTTTACCACCTCTCCCTAGATTTTTTTTTTTGGGTTATATTTCCCTTTATTCTACCCTAGACAACTATCAAACATATGATATCACAAAACATATCATATTTCGATTTTTATCCTGACGACCAAATGTAACTTAAGAGCTTTACATTGATAGTTAGGATAAAAGTCAGGATAATCTATACATTATATCATCCTGTATTTGCTTGTCGTCCAATACTAAATAAGACCATATATAAGAGAGATGTAATCAAAATAAAAAATTCCCATATTTTTTTTGGGGTGGGGGGAATACATGATATTAGGGTATGGGTGCATTTGGTTTAATTTTTCAAAGGGATTTTGCTCCAAAGCCTCTTGAAAAAAAATATGAGGTGTTTGGCAATCGTTTTTGGGATTCCATTAGCCAAATGCCGGTATTGAGAAAGTTGAAAGCCCAAGGCAGGTGGAGACTTGCCTTGGGTTTTTAATATTTTTAGAATGTTGAGGTTTGGTTTAATGAAAATGTGAAAACTCCCCATTTTACCCTAATTCATCTGCCATTGAATCTACTAGTGGATCTTAATGGGGCCATACTTTTTTTTTTAATCCAATTCTTGCTTCTATTCTTCAAACTTCTTTTGCATGGAAAGGAGTTGAGTACAAGGAGGCAAATCTGATCACAAGAAAAATCTTGACATATATTTGTGATGGTGCATGGCTGAGATTTTTCTTGGCATGGATTCGAATTCAGTTTCTTTGCGATGGCATAAATGGAGGATTTTAACTCATATGCCATGCTATCCGTATGAAAAGCAAGTGCAAATTGCTATAGCGACAGTGGCTTTGCACAATTAAGTTCGAAGAAATGTCGTGATTGATACGGATTTTGAAATAGTAGAATTGGATCCCAATTATGGATATTTGGTTGACGTTGATAATGAAAATGAGAGGTTGGTGCTTCGAATAATAATGTCTCTCTTGACATGACATGTTTCCGTGATGAAATAGCCATAAGTTTACAAAGCCGTTAAAGAAGTTTGTAATATTTAAGGATAGAATATTCATTTCCCAAGGACATATTTGATCATTTCTATTATGATGAGACGATTGTTTCTAGTCAAATTTGTATGAGACAATCTATCTTTCGTCGTTTTCTTGCCCAACCTGGTTGCGAGTGTTTCTTTCTTATTTTTGGATGATGTTCAGTCATTACCAATATTGTTAATGTCTCTTGCAATGGCCGTGAATCTTGAAATGGAAGCCAATGCAGCTTCACGAAGAACTGCTTCATTGTGTTCGAAAATTTTAGCTAGCTTGGCACGTTTTAATGATTGCTTGTCATTTATTAATCAATCACCAAATATATATGTGAGAAAAAAAAATCTAGTAGACCTTATTTGTTGGGGCTAGCTTTATCACCTAAAGAGGGTGAATAAGTGATTATAAAAACTTATTCCAAGAGTTGTCGAAGAATTAAAAAAAAAACATGTTCAAAAATTAACTCAGAGAATGATCAAAAGCAAGTTCTGAGATAATCTTAGAGTCTGATTGTGCACAAGCACAAAGAGACTAAGGGATAAAAAATTTTACGCAAAAAGTTTATAGTGGCTTGACTTTATTCAAGTTTATGTCCACTTCTTTATACTGGCAACTAATCGGTTGGATTCCACTAGTGAAATAACTTAGAGGTTATAACTCGGTGATGATTCTTGAGTCAATAGACTTTCTATCTAACACTCTCTCACTGGGATATGAATCTCTAAGCATTACGGTGTTTGGATCATGTCACGCCCCGAACCCTACGAGTCGCGAGACATCCCGCGAGGGACCATATGTCCGCCTGGCCCACGAGAATGATGACCCAAGATTTGTCGCGGTCAAACGATGCACCTTAGAACACATAATAGCGGAAGCGATATTCAAACCCAGATAAGTAATACAAGAGAATGGGGTAGAAGAGAGAGATAAACAATCAAGATCAACCACTGCCATACATACAAAAATATATACAATCAGCGTTAGGAATACATAACCATCAAAATAAAATCATCACTCGGCTAATCCAACGCTAAAAAATGAACATTAAACTAGAAGCCTAATCCTGACCAGGCAGCTCCTCGGGGTCGAACTCCTCCTTGTACTCAGGGGATAAGGGCTCAGTATCCATCGGGTTGTCCTCGCCAAGCCCATCAACCTCCATCTAACCTGCTATAGATGACAGATCGCTCTCGTTTGGATCCAAGACCTCTCCACCATAAGTCACTGGGCGAGTAAGAAAAGTGTCTCCCATCTCCTCTATCGGTACACAAAATCTCGCACTGGGCCCTCAAAATCCAGCTCTCTTTTGACCATCCAGGCCTCATATCTATAGAGCACCAAAAACGAACCTCCGGGATTGATCCACACAGTAGTGATATGCCTAGCCCACACTGTACCATCAGCCTCAGCAAAATGTCTCACATCACACTCCACCTCCACGGGGAGTCCAAAACGAATAGGTGGAATGCTTATCTTTACTGTCGGGGGGTTTAAAAATGGTGGCAAATAACGCCAGTGAGTTGAGACTCAGTAAGCTCTCTACTAAGTTTAGCGTAGGATGCGGTACGCTCACCGGTTCGGCCCTAACATGCAGTCCTAGGGTAAATCAGTACTCTCCACCTAATAATTCCAACGGTATCACAATAGAGCATAAATGTGCACAAGCCAAATCAATTAACAAGCATGCATATAATGAGGCAATCTCACATATCAAGAATGATAACCAATGCATGCCATGATTCAATAACAATTACCATATATTAACCAATGGTTCACTCTACCATGATTTAATTCGACCCGCGTTAAACGCATCAGGTCTAACCCTCGTATTAAACGCCTCTGGTTCGTGCCCCTACTCACATAGAATCAAAGCTAAGACCTGGGTAGGCACCCTTGTCCCTCCAGCTACCTCGTCCTAAGCACGTCCAGGCGCATCTGTGTTAACTAGCCATATCATCCCGTGTCATATTGTCACCTTAGGATTTCTCCTTGTCGTTCCACTCTCCTCGCGTAAACACGCATCAGAGCCCTCCTCCCCTTATCTCGCAGCACATAATGCATGCCATATTCTCATATCAATCATTTCATATCTCGTATACCACATGCCCCATTTATCACAAACAACAACGAGAAACTCACCTTAGGCATAACAACGCATTTTCTAATCATTTCATAAAATGTGAGCACATAACGTGGCATATCGGTAAATAATTGGCAAGACATGTTCCCAAGGGTATATTCTCAATTAATCATAAGTCAAACCATCAAGCTCATCCAAATATAGGTACCAATCAAACACGAGATCCTATATGCTTATTTCAGGCTAGAAACACACCAAAGGCTCTCAAACCACATAAGGGCTCACAAATACACATAAGATACCACATGAATAGTACTATACCCACCATGAACAGTAAAATACGATCGTGAACAGTACCATAAGCCTCATGAATAGTGATCAACGTGTCTTGAACGAAACGACTCTCCAAGCACCTCGAGCCTAACTTGCTCATTTAGGCCTAAACTGGCTATTTTACTCCCTAATCAACCTCACAACCTAAATCATTTAGTAAACCACATCACCTCAGCCCATGAACAGTAACCTCGCGACGTGAACAGTACCCACGAGCCAACAAGTCTGTCTGCACCCCACACGATCTAAATCGATCCGAGAAAACTAATCAATTTTTAAATTTTTTTCCCATGATCTAAGCACCCTAAGGCCCTAACTATTCACGTGCCACATTTCTAGGCTAGAGTTAGAGGATACACTTACTAAAATGAGGCTCGAGTGCCGACGACAACGAGAGGGACGCACGACAGCCGGGAGGGGAGCTCTTGGCCGAGAGGGGTGCATGGTGGTGGAGGCTGATTCGGCGGACTTCAAGGGGTTCTCAAGCCTAAGAATGGCAAACCAACAGATTAGTGAGGCCTAGGAACCAATGGAACGAGGCCACGAGGCCGGGGCCTCACCGGAGCAAAATCGGCGGATGAAGGGCACGGCTGATTGGGGGTGAAACAGGGGTTTCGGGGCCAAAGAAATAAAGAAATAAGGATCAAGGGAGCTTACCAAGGTGAAGTGCAGCTAAGGGAGGTGGGATGACGGCCGGACGGCGATGCGACGTGGTGGAGGAGGTGAACGACGTGATGGTGGACGGACGGGAGCGTGATCGAGAGAGGAGAAGGAGGAGAATTCGGGTGTGAGAGAGCTTGGGGAGTGATGGTGGCCGAATGAAAATTGGGGGGGGGGGGAGGGCTTCTTGGATTATTATGAGAATAGAACAAAAGTTTCAAGAGTGAGTGAGTGGGGTGGTTGATGGGGTTTCTTGGATTGACTTGTACTTGATGGACAAAAGTGATGGATAACTTGATTGATTGAATGATTTGACATGATTGATCTTGAAATGACTAGATTTGATTTGATTTGATTTGATTTGATGGACATGATTGATGTAATTGATTTGATAATCGACAAGATAATTTCTCGAAATGTGTGGCAAATGCACTGATTAGACACTGAGCGCTAACGAACGCAGACTAATAATCTCACTAAATTGATGCGCTCATAAAACCATAAATATAACTACCAACAACCTAGGGAGCTTAGCGCAGACTAGGGGCAAATCGGTAAAAATCCAACTCATGTCTTGCTTCCTGACGTTCTCAAACTAACTGGTCAAACTGACGATTTAACTGCAACTGAATCCAAACCTCTATTGTAACGTTCATGAGAATTTGATTATACAAGATTGGAATTCATTTCGTGACTAAATCCATTAAATAACGACTCTGTCGAATTCTCAGACCAACGGGTAGCTGTTTAGGAGTTACGCATATCGACTGATCAGGTCCACGTACTTAAGGATCCTATGTAGTTATTCCCTTTCGGTTAGTCATCTCAGAGTAGCTAATTCTAAGTAAGAATCGACTAGAGCGCATTAATGAAATATATCCATTCTTTATTGAAATCTCGATAATGAGTCAAATTTTCAGATTGTCACAGATCAATAATATATGAATGATGTTAAAGCTTTATTGAACTTTGGAATTATAGATTCTGGACTCTCTCCCTCTCTCTCTCTCTTCAGCATTGAGATCTCCTTTTGTACTCCTCCACCTTCAAAGTACCCATTGCAAGGTCTTTAGTGGATCACTCTCCAAGATTTCCGTTTGGATAAGATTGTATACAGAAGATTTCCTAGCCTTTGAGATTGAAAATTACAATCTTCAATTAGATCAGATCACTCATAAATCATGATTTGGGTTTCTAAAGATAGAATTCTTCATTTGGTAAATTATCATCTTGTTCCTTAATCCACGCTCTTGAATGATCTTTATGATCAATAATCTTCAAGAACGAATCCAGCTTGATTTGCTAGTCATGGTGATAATATAGTATCTCACATATATTATCTAAAAAATATCTCATAATAATCTAATCGTTATATCTGAATTGCTCCCTCAAAGCCTAAGCTTAACAACAGTGTCTGAGCTCCTTGAAATAGCATTTGATCATCTATTACTAGATTCAATCATGTGTAACTATTCTTTAAAAATAAAATATACATTCGGATAATCTACAAAACAAGTATTCATTACATTAACTTAGATATTTGAGAATTTGGATGGTTTTGTCAACTTTAAAATCAATTAGGTGTTTTTTTCAACAATCTCTCCCTTTTTTATTATGACAAAAGTTTCCACACAAAAATATCAATTTTGTATAAACATAGTAAATGGACATAATCATTTGCTACTTAATGATATATCATTTAGTATAATAGCAAGATAGAGTTCTTATTTATAAAAGGATGGATTCAGACTTTGAATTTGTTCTCAGAATTTGGTTTAGTCCCTCCTTCAGAACCTGTAGGACGCGATTCAATTTGGAGCTTCAGAACCTATATCATTAAGATCTATATTAGCATTGAGTTCAATTTCAAATTTCAAAACCTATGTCATGAAGAACCTGTATATACTTGATTCTACAAGAACTAGCAAGTATTATATAAGTCCATAGTATATCTCTCCCCCTATTTTGTTATCAGCACAAAAGTAATGATCAAACCAGAAATTTTATTGAATAAAGAACATGTCATTCAATACTTGAATCAAGAGATAAGTACAGTACAAGTACCATAACTTTTGTATGGCTCTCACTTGAGTACTATAACTTTTTTTTTTCCGCTCACCTGAGTGCTAATAGCGATTTGGGTCATCAAAAAATCCTACGTGGCCTACTAGAAAGCTAAATCAACAAATGAATTGCCAAACGACGCCGCACGCTTCTCTTATTAAAGAACCATTCTCACTTCAACGATTTGAGGAAAAATCAAATTTGAAGAACCTAACCCCAACCCTATCAAGCTCTTACTTCAATAATTTGGGAAAAAATCAAATCTAAAGAACCCTTACATACCGAGCCGAATCCAAAGAACCATAACCCTATCGAGCTGAACCCTACGAATTCCAAATCTTTAAATTGCCCAAAATCAACTTGTCAAATTCACGATGGGGAGTAGAAGAGGGCCAGTGGCTCACGAATGCACGAGTGAAACCAAGATGAAGCTCTATGTTTTTGCTATTGTGGGCTGCAAAGTCCAACAAGAATAGTTTGGACGAGAGACAATCCTGGAAGAAGGTTCCATGGATGTGCCAAGTATAGAGAAGACTTCAATTGTGGATATTTTAGGTGTTTATTACTTTGTTATATTGATCTTTCAATTTTATTTATGACTTTAGCCATGATTTTGGATTTAGGGTTTCTTTGCTTGTTTTTTTTTGGAGGTGGAGGGGGGGGGGAGGGATATCTTACGCTGCTTTGCTCTACTAATGCAACTAGCATGGACGAAATTCTATTAATAACTTATATTGTTGTCAACTATCTTATAGGTGGATTGACACAAAATTCTCAAACCGAGCAACAAAGGCTATCTTGGAGCTACTTCAAGAGTGAGATAGACGTCGACATGTATTGACAGATTAGTTGGACGATGGAAAATCAATGGAAGCAGAGATAAAGGGTCTGTAATATTTGCTAAATCATTGGAAGAAGGAATTTTCAAGGATGAAAAATCAAAGAGATATTTATCGAGTGTCTCTTGTGGTACTATTGTTGGTGAGTTTGTTCTGGTTTATAAGCATACGTGACCCTATTAAAGAGAGGGTTCTTCTAGGTCATCGTAGTTGAGGAACAATGATACGGTGTTGTTGTATTTAGAGCATTAAATATGAAATGTTGGAATGTTTTATGCCAAGAATATTGTTAATTTTTGCTATCTATGTATGGAGAATGGAAATGTTGAATTGGCCACTAGTGAAAATAGATGATGCAATTTGTGAGTGATTCCTTGGTGCAAATGTAATGTTTTGTATAAATGATGTGTGGTAAGAGAACAGATGATCATACATTTTGTGATTGGTTCAAAATGGTTTTCAAGGACGAAATGAGTTTCAACAACTTTACGAATGACCGCTTGAGTGCCATAAATTAGTTAAATCGATCACTTAAGTTACTCAACTTTCACAAAGTGGCCACTTAAGTACCATATATTTTTAAAAGTTACAACTCAAGTTCTTCAATTTTTGAAAAGTAATCACTTAGGTTCACTTTTTAAACCATTCATTGGTCTGATTCTTCACATGTATAGCTTATATTCAGCTTATGTTAGGTTCACTTTCTTTCTTAAACCATTCGTGTGATGTTGTAGCAACTTCAAGCATATATATTAACCAACAGATACAACAAGCCCGAATTTGCTCTAGCTCTGGATTTATAGCAAATACAATAACACTAAAGAAACAACGACATAATCATTTGCTACTTGTTATGGTAAGCATATGTTCTTACATCAACAACAATAGCCATAAAAACCTGTTCACTCACATAAAATCTAAAAATTGTTGCTAAATACACCAGCAGAAATTGCAACAGTAAAACTCTTAACAATACCGCTACGAAACACATAACCAATCAAAATACAGCAATAAAAACACCTATCCACATTGCTACAGATGCATATCTAACCAAAATGCAACAATTGACACATAACCACATTACTGCAGAATATATATCGAACAAAAATGCAGTATTAACATCAAATATAGCTCTAAGAACAACTAAAAATCCTAAAATCAAAAACATCAACAGACATCATCTCCACCATCAGATTCCCCCATCAGTCAAGCTGAACAGGTCACTTCCTTTTTTCTCCCCTTCACTTGGTTGCTTCTTTTTCGCTTGTGCTCGAGTAATCATTGGTTGCTTCATTTTTGCTTGTGCATGAGTAACCATTGGTTGGTTTATTAATGTCTTCCCTTGGCTTCTTTTTGTTGGTGTAGTTGATGCTTGACCAAGTCCTCCTTGAGATATCAAGGCCTCTGAATTTTCCTCAGCTTGCAATTATATAACCTTCAGTTACCACATCACAATTAATCAAATGATATATCTTAAATACATTACACTCACTGTCATAGATCTTGACATTGTGGTAGCAAGTTGTGTAGTCACACTTTCGGGATCATTTAACCGAGATGGAACTAAAGTTGGGACAGCAGGTGGTTTTGGAGCTAACTTTTTCGTTTGTGCTTGAGTAATCATTAGTTGGTTTATTAGTACCTCTCCTTGGCGTTTGTCGATACAGCCAATGCTTGACTTGGTCCTTCTTGAGATATGAAGACCTTTGAACTTCCCATAGCCTGTAATTATATAACCTTTAGTTACTATATCAATCAATCAAACGACATATCTTAAACACATAACACTCACTGTTGTAAATCTTGGTACTGTGGTAGCAAGTTGTGTAGTCACATTTGCAAGCTCATTTGACTGAGATGGAACTAAAGTTAGGGCAGTATATGATTTTGGAGCTGATCTTTGTACTCTCTATTTTGGAGGTGCCATTGGCTGTTTCTTTTTTGCTTGTCCTCGACTAATCATTGGTTGGTTTATCAGTGCCTCCACTTGACTTCTTTTTGTCGGTGCAGTTAATTCTTGACTTGGTCCTCCTTGAGATATAAAGGCCTCTAAACTTCTTTTAGGCTGTAATCATATATAATCTTCACTTACCATATTAATCAATCAAATGGAATATCTTAAATGCATAACACTTAAAAAAAACTAATATACAAAACCGCTGTGTCAGTATTTATGTTTATGAACAACCCATAGCCAGTTTCCCTCATCATTTTTCCAATTGTACCATACTTTGTGGTGCACAACTTTTAGAAATGCTTTTAGTTGATCTTCTTCTAACCTGCAAAAAAGCAATGAATTTAATTCACTAAGGGTTACATACAAAAGCAAAGACAATAACAAACACCTTACCTAATATTTCCTCCTTTGTTGTACACTACTAGATTGAGTTGGGTCTGGAGTTGATCCTACATGATTACTTGTGTTGCCCTGCGATGCCCTTACATGATTGTCATGTGTTATCTTTGATTGTTGTTATTGTTGCTTCTTAGTTGACAACTAGCCCTATTGTGCCTTTCCCTATGATAGTTTGAGCATCGAATTATTCCACCAGCCCTGCTTCTTCTGTTACCACTATTATTAATTTCCTCCAATCTCCTTTTCTTTTTAAGCTTCCCAATTTGCTTCCTCAGTGGTAGAGGCTTTGGCGGTTGATGGTTTGTTTCCTCTCAAAATTTGCTACTCTTCATTGGCTACATCATGAATTGGTATGAAACAAGAAACTGGCCTTTTTTTTTTTTATAACAGTCATTTATATAATCCTCTGCATTGAGGTTCTTCTGTTGGATGGCATATATGGCATGTGGACATGGTATTCCAGTCAATTGCCACGATCGATAAGAACATTTTCTCCCCTCAAAGTGGACAACATACTTATCAGCATTATTCATAATCTCGAATCCATCATCCCCATTCTAAATCGGATAGCAAAACCTACTACTACTTACACTCTCCTCCAATTTCTTCATAATTCTAGGGCTACATTGTCTAGGCCATTTTGTACATTCATCTCTCTGTCTGTGCAGCCTAGTCATAACCATGACTCTGATATCTTCAAGCATACTGATGATTAATTTACACCTTGCTCCTATAATCATGCTGTTGATGTCTCACAAAGATTGTTATCAACGATATCAGGCTTAAATTCTTCACCGAAGAGGGCCCTACACCAATGCTTTGCTTCAGTGTGGAATAAGTCTTTAAAGGTTTCAGCAGACAAGTTATATAGAGCTTGTTTGTGAACTCTAAAGTCTGCTATATTGGTGCTCTTTGCAATCAATCAAAATTGTTTCTGTAATTGACAACCTCTATGCTTCTTCGCCCAATTTGCATATATGTGCCGAGCACACATTTTGTGCTCAGCATATTTCATCAATTCAGCTATAGTTGGAACGAGTCTCTACAAAACAAAACCAATAAATATTATTAAGATATAAAAATAAGTGCCATTACAAAGACAATAGTTCAACGATAGTGTCTTAACTTTTATTGATTGCTCGTAATACCCAGCCATTTCCATCAGTTATGCCAAGGTCAGTCATTAGATTTTCAGAAATCAAGACTAAGTGTCCTTATTCTCTGACTTTACAACAACCTAGGCTATTGAAAACATTTGATTGTTTCCATCTCTCCCAATTGCGGCCAATAACTCTCCTTTCTATGACAGCTTACTCACATTGATAAGGACAATAGTGACATTTCCAACCATATATTTAGTCTCTTTGTTCCCATTCATAACTTACCACCGTATAAAACTTTGACGGGCGCATAGGTATCACCCATGTTTTCACTGCACCAAAGAGAGAACAATTATTTCTATAATAAGGATCACATTTTAAGACAATTGTTAACACTGCACCAAAGATAAATTGAACAAGAAAGTGCATATGGCTAAGTGACAAGCATAGAAAACATCCAGCCAGCTAAATTTACTTGCACTAAAAATAACAAGCCTATAAGCATTTAAAAGAGAAAACAAGAATCGTATGCATTCTAAATATTTTTTTCATTCTTTTGCCATTTACTTTTATGACATATTGAGTCCATCAATTTTAACTGTCATTACATGTAGCAAGGAAAGTAGGCTAATAGTAATAGAATCATACAACTATTTTGAAAAGTTGAACAGCTAATGGGAAAGTGGTACTTACTCCTACATTAATGCCACTTTCCTTAAATTCTTAATTAATCCTCTTTATTTTTTTTTCTTTTGGTTAAGGGTATGATCTCTTCTGCCACTTCCCTTAATTCTAGTGTAATAAAGGTGCAATCTTGTAGCTTTTTCCCAATAACTTATGTTTGTGGCCTGCAAAGACCTCGTCCAAGTCAAAAGCAATTTAGACTTGCCTATTAAGCTCTCAAATTCACGTTCTACACAGACACAACCTTAAAGGTAATTCATGTACTTGCTCCTTCCTTTTAACAGCCTCAACCTACCTACCTTCATGCCACTTTCTTTGACTTCTTAACTAATCTCCTTTTATCTTTTTTTTCTTTTGGCTAAGGGTATGATCTCTTCCGCCACTTCCTCAAATCTCGTGTGACAAAAGTGCTATATTGTAGTTGCTTTTCAAGAACTTATGTCTTTGTGGCCTACAAAGCCCTTTCAAGTCAAAAGTAATTCAGACTTGCCTATTAAGCTGTTAAATTATGTACTGCACAAACACAACCTAAAAGGAGATCCTCTTAAAGAGGTCTATCTAGCTAACTCTGCTTCATAAGAAAAGAAAATGGTGTTTATAGTAGTGTTTGGCCTTAAATTAGGCTTCCAATTTGTATAAATAAATTATTCACTAGTTCCCATAACCCCACCAAAGAAAGAACAACAACGCAAAGGCCATGATAACCCGAGCATTCAGTCCCCACAACAATGCAAAGTACATGGACCACAACAACGCAAATTAACACAACAACTTGAGCACTCGGTCCCCACAACCCCACCATATTCAATAGACAATAATTTCGTTGTCGACCAATGGACACAAAATGACATAAGAAGGGTATAACTCAAGTAAAATAAAGCTTGCCTTTCTATCGAGATGGATACAAACTCCTGCCACGAGACCTTCTTTTTCTAACACAGGACCATGAACCCTTCTTTTTCCCTCCACAAGATCATGTTTTTCTTTTGCTTCCACACTATCAATAACACCAAAATGAATAAGTATGTATGTCGTTTATTAATCATTTCACACAAACAGACAAATTGCTTACCTTTGCTTATGTCAACCGCGGTTTGTCACGTGACAAACACTTCCTCTACCTTCAGAGACTTGGACACAAATAAGAGGAATAAAATATGCGTCTCGATTGATTTGCTTGACACACTTAGGGTTGAGGAGATCCACCCCTAATTTGTAATTGAGAGCGTGATTTCTGTGGGATAGAGATGGATTCGATCGATCGATCGATCGATCGAGAGAGGGAGGGAGGGAGGGAGGGAGGGAGAGGGAGGGAGGGAGGGAGAGAGAGAGAGAGAGAGAGAGAGAGAGAGAGAGAGGCATAGGAGAGTTTCAAGCCCTAATTTGGCTTCATTTTCTCTCTCAACACGATCGAAGGCAACCTTTTCTCCATACCTATAATTCAGCGTTGTTTTATCTTTAAGATGAACACATTGTGGACTAGAATTTCCACAGTGGATTTTTCCTTCTTTTTTTAATTTCCACTTCAGAATAAAGTATTAAGTAGAAAATCCACGTATGACGTTTTGACAGAAGTGGCACTCAAGTGGATGATTTTGCTTCGATTGGCATTCAAGTGAGCAAAAAAATAAGTTATGGCACTTAAGTGAGTGCCGTACAAAAGTTATGGCACTTGTACTGTGTTTACCCCCTTGAATCAAAGATAGTACTTGTTCAAAGTAAACAACAAAAAATATAATTAAAAAAAAATCCAATGCAAAGGACAATCTCGAACTTGACAAAATAAGAGAATAAATGAGTTCTATGTGGGAGAGGTTAGGACTAGAGTGGATGTGGATGGTATAGAGGGTGGAATGTCTCTAGGAAGTTGAACTAAAGCATATTTGGAGAACTATTCCAACTTTTGATCACTTGTAGGTCCAAGTCTGTTTATTGTCCTTCCAAGCTGACCCATTTCCAAAGAAGTTAAACTGGCATTTGATATCATCTCATTTTCAAGTTCTAGAACCTGAATGCTATGTGGTCCTTCCTCTCATCATCTCCACATACATGGATCTGTATATATCTTGGCAGAAGGTTTTTTCATTTCACCTTGTCTAAATAAAATGTCCTTCAGCAGCTCAAATTTGGAACTTCACTTGGATCTTCATCCTAAATTTAAGTTCCAACAGTTGTTGAAGACTCCCCGAGTCTTAGCCTTCCTTCGAGTTGAGAACATTGGAGTGTCCTTCTCAACAACATCTGAAGCAGTTTTGAGTGGAGTTCCCTCTGCTGTATCATAGTATCAATGTCCATATTCTCAAGACTTAGTTCCAGATCTTGCTCCTTCTCATTTGAGCTTCTTTTTGAGCCTCATTTTTCTATGTAGGCTTTGAGACATCTATCTAGTCCATGTACCATCTTCCCTATTAAGGATAGCATGATACTCATCTACCATATCCTTCTAGTAGTTTTCTTCTTCTTCTTTCTCTTTTTCTTCTCTTTCTTCTCTGTTCCTTCTTTCTCTTCTTACTCTAGTTGCTATAGTGGCATCTTCAAACAGAACTTTTACAGCATCTTGGATGTTCTGATCTATCCTTCTGTCAATCTCCAACATCCTTTCATGCTTAGCTCTTGCAACAGATTCTCTTCCTTTCAATTTTCTGCCTGAACTCTTCAAAACTGAGATTCTCCTTATCCTTTACGTCACCTTTAGTGTGCTCACTTGATCCTTCAGATAAGTCCATGTCAGAGTTATTGAGAATCCTTTCAAGGAGTTTCTAGGCAAGTATCCTTCATTTTTTTCCTGATCTTGTAGACTTATCAGCTGTCATCTTCAGTCTCTTTTTTCTGGTTAATTGGAAGGACTATTCCTCAGATTGCTCTACATCTGCTGCTTCTATAGCGGAAGATCTATTTACACATTATATTTACTTATGTCCTTCCACTTTCCCTCTACCATTTTGTACCCCATCTTACGCATCGTCTGCTTACTAGTACCACATGAGGGAGGGTTTGGACTTCAGCTTCTCAGGTATCTCAATATTGAGATGCTAAAAAAATCCTAGTTATTAGGGATCCATAAGGCAATTGCCCTTTGTTCTTTCTAATAGTCCTAAACATGGGAAAAATATGACACAAGGAAGTGGGAAGGGAATGCCTTTGACCAATGCCCTGATGATCTTTGCTTCATAACAAGATACATCTTTCCTTTAAGAAGCCTTAGGTTCGAGATAGTTGATAACAATAACATGCTGAAAATATACATCAAAGGGAAGCAATTGTGGAACACATGAAGTCTGTTTGATCTGGTTAATATGAGCGGATTGGTATTTATTAGGTCTGAATTACTGTTGACAAACAAGCTTGGAAGGGCTATTATGATGGGTGTAGAGGATTACTAGCTTAATACTATAGTTGGGTGTGGCAATTTTATTAGACCATTGATGATTTATTTAATTAACTGTTACATTATGGAATTGGTATGGAGCGATAATGGGTTCACGGTTGAACCATAAAGGCATTTAATTAATCTTTCCCCACACCACCTCTCTACATGCCACCCATCCCCTAATAAGATGCCTCTCATCTCTCTCTCTCTCTCTCTCTCTCTCTCTCTCTCTCTCTCTATATATATATATATATATATATATTGCACAACACTCCTCCACTCACCCCTAGGGTGAGCATGGGTCCAGGGTAGAATCGGGAACCGAAGAACCGAACCTGTGGTTCTAGTCTGGTTCCCGTTTTGGTAAAATAGGGTTCGGTTCTCGGTTCGGCATTTATAGGAACTGTCGGTTTCGGTTCGATTCTTGGTTCTACCCTGGAACCGAACCGGAATCGAACCCGGAACCGGGATATATAAACCCTAGTTTCTAACTTTCTATTTCTCTTTCTTACTCTGAAGTCTCCCAACGACAAACAATTGGCCAAATTCCTCGATGTCGAGTCTTCCCTCACTAATGATCTCCCACACGACCATCCTCCCCAGCCCGTCAACGACAACCCCTTCGCTGTCAACCGCCTCGTCCTCGACACCCACACCTTAGATAGTGTCCCCAAATTCTTCTTGCTTGCTGAGCCGTCGATGCCTCCTCCTCACCAAATTTGATCGTTCTAGCGATGGGTCTCTGAGCACAAGAAATTGATTTTTGGCAAGAGCGTCTTATCTGGGTCCACTGAGAGTAACGCAGGGAATCTTCCAACGATGTGTGAGATTTGAGTTGGAGTGAAACCTCGATTCTTGAAGACACCAATGATTGCATCTGGTCCCGAAGGGGTTTCAAATTTGACAAACATGGAAGCGGAGAGAGCCGATTCTGGAGACAACCCATAGGAGTCAACGAGGTAGGAGGCTGTAAATGATTCCGATTTCGAGGAGATCGAGGAAAACCTGAGCAGCAGGTGGAGTGAATCAGCTTGTGGAGGAAGTCGAAAGACCCTAACATGAAGCAAGGCTTTGCTAGAGAAATCGAACATGGGTCTCTTATGTGAAATTATTTGAAACTATTTAGCAAGTTCTCGGATACTCTGGAATCGGACCCTAGAACCTGTGATAGGGTAGGTTCCAGGTTTCAAGGTATGCAGGGTAGGTTTCAGGTTCTGAAAAATAAAGAACCTCTACTAGCGGGTAGGTACCAAGTTCCAAGTGGAACCTATTCGGAACCTGGAACCGCTCACCCCTACTCACCCCATGATGACCACCAAACTATTTCCTCTTCTTCCCTTCGTCTTCTCTTCTTTCTTTCTTCATTTTGGGTTGGTGGCTCCTCCACTCGAGCGAGCTCTCGCTCTCATCCAAGTGCTGGAGTATCTTAACTCATTAATGGCGGATTGTTGTGTCATCAGCAGCCCTCGACACTGGCCATCTCCCTCTTGAACCCACACGGTGCATCAAGGGAAGCAAAAAGTTGATTTGAGCTTGTACGGACGGTGATTTGAGCTCTGTTTTCTTCATGCGGCAACCTGAGACAAGTAGAGCTCTAATCCTTACTTTAAGCTAACTGTTGTTCATGAAACTGGGGAGATAGTGTCAAAGTGGAGATGGGGTCATTTCGCAAGGAGATTGGTGATGCATATTGGTTTTGCTTGATTAATGAGAGTTGTACGGCTATGGGTATTTAGGATTTGAGGGTTGATCGTTGTGACTATTGTTGAAATGAGATGAATTGGAGGTGGTGGTGTGTAGAGGAGTGACCAGTCTTTGAGTCTATAAGGATTGAGGTCATTATAGATGAGTCGACTCGAATCAAGGAGTAATCGCACTAAAACATTTGGCCATGGGATGTGGTTGTATGTTATTAAACCTTTTTCAGCTAAGTAGCAGAATGGAACCACAATCGCCCTTTGTTGGGGGCATCGCCCTGGGGAATAACCATAGTCTGATGAGGATGGAGTTCTTGGTTGGCGATCGTTGATAGTATTCAGGAATAGAAGTTACTGTATGATTCCTCCCAGTGTAGCTCTTATTTTGCTGTAAAAGATGATGTACTAAACGATGTTTTATATATAAAAGTATGTATTTTCCTCATTTGGATGAGTATTCTTACTATAAATTGTAAGCCGTAGTGAACTCTAAAGGTCGTACTTTTTAGGCGTGCTTACTCTTATGCATGCACTTATATGACGGCCTCGCTTCTTTGATTTATAGTTCTTCGCATGTGCCCTCTATATTATAGGTAATATTAGATTAAAGCAGATCGAGATTGGCATAGAAGGAATAGTGCCTTGAGACGTTCTTAGAAGTAAGCAGTTAGTTGAGGAGAGCAGGGTGCGTTTAGAGAGCAGAAGTTGTGCAAGTGCAGATTATATATATGAGGTTTGATATGGAGGCCAGATTTCTCAAAATAATAAAATCGATAGGCTTATTGTTCACCACAGATTTGGCTAATAATGAGCATAGTGCTCAAGATGATCTTTCGATCTGAACAACTTGTTCTTCTGACCCTCTGCAGCAACAAATCTTATCTCTATACCCTTACATTGAGAGAAGATCTTCTCATCATCATCTTCTCTTATATTGTCCGCATAAGACTCAGTTTTTCTTCCTTCAAGTTGAGTCTCTATTTCAACTTCTAGGACCTCCTCAGTCATGGAGGGTTGCCCTACTTTTTCTTTTCCTTTTCTAGACATCACAGTCTTAATTGTCTTGCCACCAACATTAGCTTTTTCAACAAGTTCTTTAATAGCCCTAGCTTCTTTTTCAGTTAACTTAGAAGCGTACTCTTGTAGCTGTCCATTGTTCAGAAATCCATTCTTAGCGATCAAGAATTTAATTGTGTCTTCACTTCCACTTTCCATTCTAATGCTGCCAATCTTTTGGTAATTTGTGACATCCTAAATTTTACTTACCCGCTAATGTTAATTAGATGATATGGCTAAATATCATCAGTTCGGGATTTAGACGGATTTATGAGATTCGACCCATTGTGCGGTAATACCGCCAAGGATTTTCATAGCATTAATGGAAATTTTATTTTCTATGTGATTAATTTCAGGCCTAGTGCCCAGTCTTTATTGTTGCTGAAAATTGCATGGGCTTATTTAGATATTTTATTTTCCTATGAGGACCAAAATTTGGAGCAAAATTATAAGTCCAATTTGCTCTTTTATGGCCGAAAATTGGGTACATTTTACGTAAGTATGGTCATTTTTGGGCACCAAAGTCTACATATGCCTAATTAGCCCTCCCATGTGTAAAATTTATGCTAAAAAATTTGAGTAAATGTCCCGTATAGCCCTTGCTTCAAACAATCCAAATGGCAAGAGACTTGAAGAAATTGGGAAAAGCACTCTCATTTCCTCTCCCTCTCCCTCTCTCTTCAACCGAACCATCCCACCCCTTGCTTGTGCTTTGCTCTCCAATTTTCTCACTTTCCAACCTCAATTGCAAGCTTCCAAGAAGATCCTCAACTTGACTTAAGTACATTACAAGTGTCAAAACTCATGTACGTTACTTACTCTAGTGTCAAAACTTTCAAAACGGTCACTTAAGTGCCAAAAAACTCTTAAAATGGTCACTTAAGTGTTAAATTTTTGAAAAACGATTACTTCAGTGCCAAAAACATTTAAAGCGATTACTTAAGTGCTAATTTTTTTTTCAAAATGACCATTTAAGTGCTATTGTTTTTGAAAAACAATCACTAGAATGTGACACTGAAGTGATCATTTTTCAAAAAAATTGACATTTTAGTAGTCGTTTTAACAGTTTTGGCACTGAAGTGATCATTTTTCAAAAAATTTGGCACTCAAGTGATCGTTTTGAAAGTTTTGATATTAAAATGAGCGTCGTACACAAGTTTTGGCACTTATAGTGTAATTTAGTCTCCTCAACATAAAGGCAGGTGAATTTCTAACCTCTATTGTTTAGAATCCACTTGTCTCTTGGTCCTGAGGGTTAGCTCAATTTACTTGTTCTTGTAATGGTATGCTAAGTTTGATGCTTGAAGTATAGTTCTTAGCTTGCAGTTTAGAGATTGGCCCTTGCATGTGGGCTTCGGCTAATGCATGCGGGGTCTCGGCCCTTGCACGTGGGGGTGTCAGCACTTGTATTTTAAAAATAGCTAGTTCAATGGGTGGTTCTTAACTTGTGGTCTATGGTTTGGCAATTTGCACGTGGCTTTTGTGGGTGATTTTTGGCTTCTAGTACTTGTATTTGGCTCATGCATGCTGCGTCGTGGACTGTACATCTTGGAATTTGATGAATACAAGCTGTATTTGGGTTATTTGTGCCATATTTAGTCACTACAAGTCGTATTTGGGTTCTATACAAGCTGTGTTTTGCCGTGGGTACGGTTATAGGGCTGATTTATGCCAAAAGTATGCTGAAATGTTTCTGTTTGTTGCTGTTTGGTGCTGGTATGTTGGGTTCTGAGTGGTATTCATATAGGAAATGCATTGGATTGTTGTCTATGTGCTGCCTTATGATGGTACGGATCATTCTGGGTGAAACTATGGCGAAAGGATGCCGAATTGGCTGTGAATGCTTGCCATACATGTTGCATTGGCACTGGCATTTCATGGTTGAGCATCTAAACTAAAGAAGTGAAAAGATATACCATCGGATAGCAAATCGATGATGACCCGTGGAAGTTGGGATGCCTTAGGACAGCAAACCTCGAAAGTTTCGGCACCAAATCAAAAGTAATTGTGCAGGCCAGATGGCAAACTGGCGTGTACCATATATGGTGACCCATGTGGGCTGGACATCAAACTGGCATATACTGCGAGATGGATCAAAAAGATAAATAAAACGAATAAAACTTGTCATATGAGCTTGCACGACATGCATCGCATTTCATGTTATAAGTTGGTGACTTTGTACAGTATGAATATGCCATGTATTGTCTTGTTCATGTATTTGATGCCATGTTCATGTGAGTTTGTTGCGATCCTCGTTCGATAGGATTTGAAGAGTTTAGGGTTCATTATTGTGTCTAAGGATCTGTGGTGATCCATAGGTCAGTTTGGACTCTCCCAAGTCCTTATCTCGCGCGACAACAAAATTTAAGAATCAAGTTCAACCTTATTATGGTTGGGTGACATGTGCATATGTGTAATATACTTTCGGAGTTGTCATCAATTTTTGGAGAAGGTAGATAGGAAACCTCGTCGGGCGGCGGAAGGAATCATATGACTCAAATGGAACCAAAGATTTCGGATCAGGGACTTAGTTATGCTAATGTTGCCATTGACGCTCTTTAGTACCTAAATTGAATTATTTTCCCAACTAAGATTTCATGCAGATGATTTGGGGGTGAGAGAGTCCTAAAATCTAGGATTTCATGCATATAAGAATATCTAACATATCAATCACAATTAGTGAAAGCAAGTACGTTAATCAAGAAATTAGGAACATGCGGATAAAACACATCAAATCAATATATGGTATCTCTAATAAAGCTCTAAAGGCTTAGAGAAAGGGTGTTTGGAGGTTTGGAAGAAGTTCGGGGATATTTGGAGAGAATTTACCCGAAGGGGCAAAACTATCATTTTGGAAAATATTTGGAACCAAAATCACTAAAAATATGATTGGGCAGTTGAATGTGGCAATTTCCTATTTTTGGGACTTTTTTTGAAAATTTTTAATTTTTGGTATTGCCCATGAGGGGGAAAAATCGTCATTTTAGAAAAGATCGACAGTCAAAACCACAAAATATAGGTTTAGCCAATTGAATTTACCCATTTCCTATTTTCTGTGATTTTTGAGAACTTTCGAAAATTTCCGAGATGATTGGCTTATAAGTGGCGAAATTGTCATTTTTGGAAGAATGAGTGAACAAAATCATTAGAAATAAGATTGGCTAGGTGGTTTGACCCATTTGCTAATTTTTGAGATTTTTCTAAATTTGTGGATTTTTTTGGGGATTTTTTTCCTTTTTTTATTATGAATTTTCATTTTTATGGATTTTTAATTATTTTTTGATTTTTTCATTATTAAAAGAATTAGAAAAGACTTCAAAAAAGGGCCACAAGTGCCTTCATTTTCTCAAATAAGGGCTTTAAGTGAATTTTATTTCAAATAAGGATTTGAAGTTCTATTATTGTCTCAAAAAAGAGCCCGAAGTGACTGCGGTTATTTCAAATAAGGGCTTGGCCTCATCGGCCGATTGGACAACCAAATTTTCCAATCAATCAAGGGCATTTTTTTTGTTAAAATATAAATTTAATATATATTTTTTAAATTAGATTTAAAAAAAGTAAAAAAAAATGTAAAGCATCAAGCAGGAGGCCTACCTCTCGTTTGTGGTCGCTGTCCCACAACCGGTGGGGTGGCGACAATGGTTATTGGGAGAGGGGCCCGTCCCTCTCCCAGATTTAGGTGATGGTCGATGGCCCTCGCTCGGTCCCGGCTGATGGGGTCATACTTTGCTGATATTTGGATGGAAGAGCTTGCATGGTGGCTGGCAGTAAAGGAGTGGTGGTTGGGCAGTGTGCGGTTAGTGATGGTAGTGCAGTGAGGGATGGGTGATGGGCGAGGGATGCCAACCCTCGCCCAAATTTGGAGAGGGTCACGGCCCTCTCTCAATTGAGCCATTGTCTTTGGTCGGTGAGGTCCAAATAGGCCCAATGTATAAAAGAAGATGAATAAAAGAAGATGAACTAATGAAAGAGGCCCAATGTAACTTTTTCGGCGGCTTCCACTTTCCAATTAGGTTACCCTACTCGCCCTCATTGAGGGGTCGGCAACCCTAACGGCCGTTGCCGCCATCCCATTGGTGGGATTTTTACGAAAAGGGGGCTAAAAATAACATTTTTTTTTTTATCGATTTAGGTCTTCATGAAAAAAAATTACGTAATAGGGGTCCGTTCAGTAAGGGGTGTCGAACGGATCTAGTTCGGCACCTGCCGAACTAAGGGTGGGGGGCACACCTCCTCCCCTCTCTAGTTCGGCACTTTTTCCAGCGCCCACCCTCCTTTTCCGCGTGCTACGTCCCCCTTTTCCTCGCGTCTGGCGCAAAAAAGCTGCTAAATGGAGCAGAGATTTGTCTCTGTGCCAAGAATAACTTTTCATAAAGTTCTTCAAGTGTCTCTTATAAGGGACACTTGAAGAGCTTTCTTTGAAGAACCTCTAAAGAAGGACAAATAGAGAAAGTATCGAGAGAAAATAGAGAGAATCGAGTGAGAAAATTTTTGGAGGTCACTCATCGATTTTCGGCGTGTTTGTTTCTGTAGTCATTGATTTCGTCAATATTTCCTAGCCATCGAACTAGGTAATATTTCACTTTATGATCTGTTTTCTTTTGCCATTTGTGTTTTTTGTTTTGTTGCATATAATATTAAATTTTTATATACGATAGAGCAGTTAGAAGAGTCGAAGTATCATTTTCTCCCATCTCGACACACGTACGCTTTTTGAGTTAAGGTAATGCCTATATCCTTGTTAGAACATGCTATTTTAGTACCGTGCAATCACTGTTTCACTATTGTATTATCATGTTTTACATGCTGTTTAGTCCGAAAAATATCTTATTTTTGTGCTACATATATGTCTGTTTTGCATCGAGAAATAGCTTATTTTTGCACTACTTATATCTTTGTTTTGCATGTCAATACATGTCTCACGAAATATTTTGTGCGTATTAAACCTGTATTTCATCATGAAATTTCAAATTTTATTAGATGTAAACCGTAGGAACTGGTAATTAGATTGGATAATATAGATTTGATCTTCAGTTAAATATGAGCCATTGATTTTAGTTGCCTAATGTAAGAAACGTGGGCTACCCACATAGATAAACCTTGACCATATAATTTGTTTATAATAATAAAAAATATCCCAAAGAATAGAAAAATTCGAAAAAAAACTTGGGAAAAATATTTAAAAAATAATAACAACATTCCTAAAATTCTGTCATTTTAGTCTTGAGTTCACAAATATTTTCTCGAGTTCATTCTTAATGATAGCTCACATAAATGACATTAGCAACTACACACTAAAAAGATAAATTAGCTAGATCTACTATCGAGTATTTGAATATAGCTTCATAAATGAAAGTCAGCTCATCCATAACTTCTTTTAAGGTTTGAAGAAGGAAACCATCGCCGTTTGCCTCAATTTTTTCTTGAAAATGAATAGCTATACAATTAAAACTTTACGAAAGTCGATTATGACCAACAAAAGGTAAAAATAATATACTTTTTAAGGTAAAAAAGATTATTGGATAAGTAAGATGACTCAGAAGGGTAAAGAACCTTAAACCGATCTGTATGCACAAGTTTGATTGTTGTGTTTAGATTTTTCACAATAACTGCAATGGTTAGTCGAATTACTACTTCTTGACCTACTCCAGTCCATCTCAGTATGTATGCGTGATGCATGGGGTCTGCCTTTCTTTCTAATACGGTTTGGGTCTGGCACTAATGATAGCTCATGAAGTTCAGGCCAGTAATCTGGATCCCCCAATGGATGAAACATGTTTCGATAGCACTGAAGTGTTCTATCTAAAGTGTAAAATTCATCTACCATTGTATTGTAATCAATTGCATATTTTTGACACACTGTAATTATATGGGAACATGGGATTTTCATTTCTTGAAATTTTCTACATGTGCATCTTTGCAGGTTTAGCTCGATCTTGTGTTTGTGGCCCCTATTCTTCTAGATCTATTATATCTAGTTTTAACTTCAAAGATTCCTTAATTAGAGTCGAACCGGGTCACCTCATGGCTATTTGCAAATTCAATATTTTTCTAGAGAAGGTTACCCGCAAATTAAGTATATATCCATCCTCTACCTTTTGTTCCATATATGTAGTTCTTTTGGTATTGAAATAATGGACTAATTGATAAAATATCTTATTTACTATAGCTATTATAGGCAGAACACGAAATCTCTTCAGCATCCCGTTAACCAATCGCTAAATTTGAGGTCATCGATCCATATCTCTTTTCTTCATCATAAGCTTTTGTCCATTTATTCCAAAAAATCTGATTACACCATTCAGCTGTTTGTGGATACAATTTCCTCATTTGGTTCATGATGTGTAGGAACTTTCACTTTTGGTTCTTGTAAGCTGTACATTACAATAATAAGAAGTACTTATCACACAATTGTATAAACAAGTAGTTTCCTCAAATTACGTAATTTATAAATTTTACCTGCCATCTGAATAGCTCTTTTGCTTTCGACATCTTTGAAGTGTTTATTGTAATTGTTGACAATATGCCGAATGCAAAATCTATGGTAGCCATATGGAGGACGCCACCCATCCGTCTCCATTGCTTTTTGATTCCCAATATGTCTATCCGATATTATGCAAATATCATCTCGGCCATTAGTGACATATATCCTCAACAGATCCATAAACTAATATTAATTATCAATAGTCTCCTGATCGACCATAGCAAATGCCAACAGAAATATATGATTATTCCTATCAAATAAGGTCACACATAGGAGCGTTCTTCGGTATTTGCTGTACAAAAAAATTCTATCAATAAAAATCACAGGACGAGAGCTTTTGAAGCCTTCAATCATTTGTTATAAGTCCAGAACATCCAATTAAAAACCTTGCAACTTTGATCTTAGCTCAAGCAATCCTCGGTCATGAAATGAAAACTTGGATTCATTAGCTTCATCATATTCATGTACTTTCTCAACTGACCATACGACTCATCCCATCCTCCAAAGTTTTGGTAATCACCATTTGTTTATCTAGCCAGATTTTACGATAAGTAGGTTGAAGTCATGCTTATCTTTAATCATCGCCATTAGTGGCTTAATTTTTATATCTGGTTGGGCTGTAACCATTGCTTCTATCTGACTAGAGAAGTACTCCTGATCAAGTTGTCGATAGTCTATTGACATTTGCGGATTACGACATGTTTATGGCCCACTATATTTAGTTATTTTTCAAAACAGGTCACCCGCTTTATTTAATGCACAGAGCCTCTAATCACACGGTTCGTTTGGATTACCATACTTTATAACATATTTTCTTTTCTTTGTCTCTTCACTGCGAAAGTGATAATTTCTCAACAGAGAATATTCTTTCGCAGCAAACTGCACTGCATCTCGTCATGGAAATAACATTCCAATATGAAATTCTTTAGCTGGATCAAACAACATATGGCTCGTCTTGATTTTTGTATCGACTTACATCTTATCATATTCAATCTCTGAATAGGGCGGTGGATGTACCAACGGCAAAATGAGATTATTACAATGGATGTTGTAGTAAGTATCCATATCACCACTTTCGTCATTTTCTTCATCGCTGTCGTCATTGCACAATTATGAATTATCTTCATCATCATCTTCATTGTTATCATCGTACTACATGTACTGATTATCCACATCAATATCATTTTCATCAATATTGGAACCTTCCTCAATTGAATCATTTATCGATTGATATTCTTCTACAGTAGCATAAAACTGTGGAAACCCCATATAACCGGACAAACGTGCAAACTGTTGGATTTTCTCAATTATGCTATTATTATGCACATCCACAATGCTAAACATCATATATCCAATTGTTCCAACTGGTTGTCTATACATTATACTGGCAATAAACTGATTTTCTTTTATATTCACTCGCGTTCAATCGTAGCACGTAGCTCATCAAATGTTGATATATTCCCAAACTCATACATAACACATTGTCCACCTTTGTAATCATATCCAAATTGATTTTGTACTATTGTACCTCCCTATTGTACGGTTGCAAAAGATGTAGACATTCTGTTAAATGAACAATTTACAAATTATTTTGTATGTAAAATTTTATAATTTTTTTCTCTACACATTAAGAAATGAATATTGTAACTATTAATATAACAAATGAAATAAATAGGATCACAAAAATGTTCGCGAATTTAAGTGTTCTTTTAAAATATTTATAGATAAGGGATACAATTATTATTTACAAATGAATGAATGAATAAAATCATCAATAATAACATCTAGTTAATTAATTGACGAAATTCTAATTTTTTAGATTT
>JAGVVM010019928.1:0-30093 GCA_019149425.1 Psidium friedrichsthalianum
AATTCATTCTTTGCCGTTTCACCGGAATAATACCACCGAAAAATGATGGCTCCCTTCTTCATGCCAAAGGAAAACCGAAGAATAAAAATTGAGAACGACAATGCCTCGTTCCTCCGGCATTCTGTAGAGTACCCGTGCTGAATTGGCGTTTGAATGATTGAAAACTGTTGTGGTGGGTTGCTTTCGGCTGTAATGTAGCACAGGCCTGAGAAAATACTTCTTCAGAGGTTGGACCAGAGTAGGCAGCATGTTAAGTGATGCGCTCGGCTGTTATTCATTCTAAATGCATGCCGCATTGCATTAATCGTTCATCTCATAATACCAGTACGTCCCTTAGTATTTGGATGGAGAGCGACGAAGGCGTGGCAAAAGATGTATGCATAGTTTTTAAGATCACACTTGACAATTGAATCATCGTCATTGATTTCGTTGCATATGTGGCCGCAGTGTTCTGAGCGCCGGTCTAGAATGGTATGATTCTGATATTGATGTCCAGTAACCACGAAAGAAAAAGGATGGGATGGAGAATTAAGGATTTTATTGATTCGTTGGAAAATGAATCGTTGAAAATTTATATTTGAAAGGATTGTTTGCATAACTTGAAATAATGATCTATGTCGAAAATACCTTTTGTTCATGAAATATTTTTATAAAGGATGAAAATATTTTGTTGGTTTTATTTTTACAAGTGATATAAGTTATTTCATTTTTAAAAAAATATTTTATTAAATATTATTTTGCATTTAAGATTTAGGAAAAGATTTTTCTTTGTGCAGAAGGACTCGTCATGTTCATGAAATTTTTTAGGTGAATTGGTTTCTCACAAATGTATAAAATCAAAAAATAACTTTTTCGAAAACATTTCTCCTCTGAACTAACGTAGCTAACGTCCAGCTTAGCTCCACATAGATATGGATGAGAGCGGACCACGTCCAGAAGTTGTGGTCCTCCTCAGATCATGCTCGTGCTTAGGCAGTTTCGACGTTCGATCTGCTAAACGTTCGATCAGCGCCACCAGTTCCGACTGATGTCATCTGTCCAGTGGCAGATAATAATAATTCATTGACTTCCACCTCGACTTCAAAGTCCAAGTCAAGCGACATAAAAATCCCAACGGAGGTTCCCATCGTAGACAACGGAGATGACGACGACGTCAGCATCTCCGTGTGTGTGAAACGTTTAGTTTCCGGAGATTACGTTTCGGCCTCCCGCTTGGCTTTTCATCCTTTCACATTTGCGATCGAAGGAGAGCTTACTAGCAAGTGTGGCGTTTTCAGAGATGATGATGCGAAGGCGATGTCGTGCTTTGATTCGATCGTTCCACGTTACACGTGTGAATTATATTAGAGAAATCTCATATCGAAAAATTAATGTGGCATTGAACAGTTAATATATCTTAATTAGCTTAAGGTGACAGTGCACCAATTAACCATCGACTCTGATGCCATTTTGAGAGTGCATCCGTCAATATATCTGGTTGGATCTACCTTTATATGAGTTATGAGCTAATTGGATATATTAACTGGCTCAATACCAAGCACCAAAGAAAATCGAATTAACACCAGGGAGGGGTGGGACAAAGACGGGATGATCGAATAGAATCGAAGCCGATCTCGTGCAAATGCCACCACTAGCTAAAAAGCTCTTCTTCGATTGGAAAGGTAGAAACATGAAATTTGCACGAAAGTACGCGTTTCACAATGGTCCAGGTCTAAGTCAATGATTAAATATTTAATATACAACCACAAAAAGATGAAAGGAAAGGTTGGGAAATTAAGGATTCTACTTGTTTCGTTGAAAATGAATATTTAAAAATTATATTTTGAGGTAGTCATTTTGCACAACTTGAAATAATTGGCCCATGTCGAAAATAATTTATGTCTAATGTTTTTATGGAAGACAAGTGATATAAGTTATCATTTTTAGGAAAATATTTTTTAAATACTATTTCACATTTAAGATTAGGGAATGTGATCTTCCTTAACGCATAAGAACTCGTTCATGGTTCAAGAAAAAATATCTAGGTGAATCGATTCTTCATCAAAATGCAATAAAATCGAAAAATAACTTTTCGAGAACACTTTCTCCTCCGAACGAACGTACCATAACGTCAGCTTAGGCTTAAAATAGATATGGATCAGAGCGGACCTCATCAGAAGATATCGTCCTCGGAGATCAGCTCGTGGCTTAGGTTGTTCGACGTTTCGATCTGCTAAACATTCTCGTAGCGCCAGCAATTCCGACTGACATATCTGCCCAGTGGCCAGATTAATAATAATTCATGACTTAGGCGTCGACTTCAAAGTCCAAACTCAAGCAAACAAAGATCCAAACGGAGGGTTACCATCGTAGACGGCGACATCTCCATGTGGTGAAACGCTTAGTTTCCTGGAGATTACGTTTCTCGACCTCCGGCTTGGCTTCTCATCCGTTCGCAGGGAGCTTCCTAGTCAGTGGTCGGCAATTTCAGAGATGATGATGCAGAGGTGATGTCATCGCTTTGATTCCGTTCGATCATCCTGCCATATATATGTTAGTTGTGTTAAAGAAGTCTCGCATCGAAAAATTAATATGGTGTTGAGTAGTTAATATACTTAGTTGGCCTAAGTTGACAATGCACTAATTAAAAGGAGATGGGTCCTGTCTCCACTAGCTAAAAAGCTCTCTCTTTTCTGTGCACAACTCCTTGTCACACGTTCGCTCAGGAAGGGAGTCCTGGACTGGCTTATAAGGCTTGGGCTTGTCTTTAACTTGTGAGACGCATTTTCCGGGGGTTGTACGGGTGACTCTCGAGAAACAAAACTATGGGACTGTGTGTCCAAAGCGAACATTATCTATGAGTGATAAGCCCAGATCCTTACATTTCCCTCTCTATCTCTCTCCCCTCTCTCCTTCAAGGATTTTTATGTTCGCTTGGCATTGATTTTGAAGTCCAGGTCTAGGTCAACGAATTATTACTAATTTGGTCACTGGGCAAATAACATCAGCCGGAATTGTTGGCATTGATCGAGCACTTATATTATGTTTTTAATTGATCTTCAACTCATTAATTTAAACTTTTGAATGAGATGAATTTAATTGATATATTAACGGATTTGAATTTGGCCACTCTCTGTCGAACTTCCCGAACAAAAGTATCGCATTTTCGTTACGGACTCCCGAAACCTATCAAGATGTCTAAAGAATTACGTAGAAAGGGGATGATTAAACGGACCCACACAGGCTCCACTGAGATGGATCCTGTCTCCACTCCATACGGTCTTAATGCTGCATGGAGATGCTGACGTCGTCATCCCGTTGTCTATGATTAGGACCTTCTCAACGAATTATTATTAATCTGGTCACTAGGCAGATAACACAATCGTGATGTTCCAAAGAATTATGTAGGAAAGGGACGATTATGGACACACACGTTCCGACGCGCGAGATGGAATGGAACTCGAAATGCGACTATTGAGAATCTAATGAAATCCAAAACTTTTCAAGCGAATGCGCATTCAGTCGTGGACTTTTGGCAAGTTGGCACCCTGGGAGTCAGCCGTGTGGCGGATCGACGTAGGACGTCGTTTTGAGTGTAGCGACGACCTGGACATGGAGTCCATGGCTTTTGGTGAATTTCGCCGAGAGATTTAGAGACTAGGGTGAGCATGATTCCAGAGATAAAATCGGAAAGCGATCTGATTCGAGGGGTATCCAAGGTAGGTTCCATGGTAAAAATTAGGAAATCAATTTTGACTCGACTTTTACTTAGAACAAGTCTTTGTGTTTTCTATATTTTCACTCAATTTTATGGTATTCCATGACATCCGATGAAGAGTATAACCTGCGAACCATTAGTTTGAATTACAATTTTTGGTGATAACCATGAGTAAGACTTTTATCATGTTAATGTTTCATATTCTCCGTGTGTCTAAATATGAATTGCGATAAATGATTATAGTAACAAACGATGGTCATTAGAAGTGATGGTTCACTGATCGGTCAATTAAATAATACAGCTAGAATGGGTTAAACTCTGGAACCAATTCTAGAACACGCGTAGAATAGGTTTCACGTTCTAGGTATGCATGTAAATTCCGGATTCTAAAAATTAGAGAGCCTGCTTCGACGGGTAGTTCTAAGTTCTAGGTAGAACTTGGACTAAATCGGCATCCGTGTAATACGTTTGAGGATCGGATATGGCGATTACCCCCGTGGTTAAAGAGTTTCAAATCCTAACATGTAGTCAGATTAGCGGAAGAGATAGATGCACGCCAAAAGGTGATGAAGAACACCGTTTCGTCAAGCGGTGCAATTAACCAACCGGTTGGCGATGGCAGCAAAAAGTCGACGGAGGAGTGGCGGAGTCTCCACGACACGTTACGACGAGAAGCTTGAACCCGTCAAGTGGAGGGGACCGAGTCGGCTGTCAACATTCAAGACTCACTGATTCAAAAGTCACCGCTGTCTCTCTCTCTCTCTCTCTCTCCACAGTATATTCGTCGCCCAGGATATACGGGCCAATAATTTTTCCCTTCGCTCTCCTGCTCGCGACTATATAAAGAGCAGACCGTTTCGTCTCCGATACTCGCGCGCACGCACTCAGTTTCCCTAGCTCTGAGTGTCATCTGGTTTTTTTTTTTTGTTTTTTCAGCTTCCAAATCAAAAGCCAGAGCAGACGATCTCAGCACTTGGAAACCCAAAGGCAAAATGAAGGTGAGATTTCTCTCTGTCCTTCGCGAAGTTAAATCTTGTCGTGCGTATCATGTGTAATTATGCACTTCTGCGAGATGGGGTTTTGTGAAGTTTTTAAGTGTCGATCGATATAGCATGATCGTATATGAATGCTTCGAACTCTTAAGTCATTGTTGATCATCTAACTGGGTTTTTGCTTTTCTCTCGAACTGTTTGCAGAAGGTGGTGTTGAAAGTGGAGGTACATGACGACAAAGCGAAGAGCAAGGCCATGAAAGCCGTTCTGGTTTTGAAGTATTGGCTCTCATTTCCCCACTGAATGTTCAAAAATGTCACTGTAATAACTGATCGTCTTGCGCTTGAAATGCTTCGACTTCATCACTAACCTTCGTCACATAATAACTTTCCAGGATTGGGTCTCTGACCATGGACATGCAGGACAAGAAACTAACGGTATCCGGCGATCTCGACCCGGTCAAGGTGGTGAAGAAGCTGAGGAAATATTGGCGCACAGAAATCGTGAGCGTCGAACCGGCTAAGGAAGGCGATGGCAAGAAAGACGAGGGCAAGAAGAGAACGACGATACAGTAAAAGCCTATCAAGCATACTATTATCCGCCGCTTACACATTACTACGTGCTCCCCACGAAGAACCCCAAATTGTGTCATATGTTGAAGTTCTTTGTGCTTCCGGACCAAATCAGGACTTGGGTCTGTGCACGGAGGGGATTGATTGAGGAAGGTTGATTATGCCTTGTGACACAAGAAACAAGTGTACCATTTTTAGGAATATCAGGCTTTAATGTCTCTTTCGGTTTTCGTTTGTACAAAAAATTAAAACAATCTGCAGGCAAAAAACAGATATTGTTCATTTTCAATTGCTGTATGATCCGATATCCAGAGGCTGTAGCAGCAGTTGCAGCTAGCTGATGAACATACCTGATGTTCCTTTAGCCAGCTTACACTCACAATTTCGCCTCATAATCTTGTGAAGTGTCTTCTACATAATGAAAAATTCTGGTGACTGGTCAGGTCAAGTGACTCCGGGCAAGCCGCAAAGCAAGCAGGATATACTCAGCTGAAATTTCGCGAAAACTTTTTAAAAAACCAGATGAGAAAGTGTGACTTGACCTGGCATGCCGGAAATTATTGCCCTTTGCCCCGTGTGATTTGTGAATTTTCTCTTTCATTGCATTTTCTGGAAGTATTTGAGGACATCGCTACTACCCTCATCTTTGATTGCATATATATTCTCCTGAGTGGAAGGAAGAAAGGATGCTCATATGATTGTTATTTGCGGACTTCTGGGATTTGATGGTGGTACGAAAATTAAATTGCAGGAAGTAAATGCAGTAAATAAAGAACTTCCAACGGGTGGGTCAGCCTTCCCATTTTGAGGTTTGATGGTACGGAAATAATTTGCAAGAAGTAAAAGGCAATAAATGAAGAACCTCCAATGGTGGCTTGGCCTTGGCTTGGCCTTCCCTTCTGGGGTTTGATGGTGCAGAGATTAAATTGTAGAAAGTAAATGGCAGTAAGTAAAATAAAGAACCTCAACAGGTGGGTCAGCCTTCTTATTCTGGAGTTTGACGGTGCAAAAATTAAATTGTAAAAAATAAAGCACAAGAGATCTTTACACCACCAAGTGGGGGGGAAAGACCCTACCGCAATTTGGGAGGTTCGGATCTGTTAAGCGGCAAATACAGAAAATTGCAATACGAGTACGACATGTGGATACAAAGACATATGAATACGACATGGCACAATCGAAATTCAAATCAATCTATTTAGACGACGAAATTTTCGAATATTTAATGGTTAGAGCGTTACCTAATTTGATGGATTGATTGCCGAATTCGGATCTCGTATCACCTTATGGATCAAGATTGACAGCTCAAACGACGGGGATCACTTGTGACTTGTGTGATTGTTGAAGGAATTGGTGATGGTAACACCTAACTTAAGCTCTTACCATCTTCAAGATTCTATTTTGGAAGAGAATTCTTTTTATTTTATTTTTTTTTCTCTCTAATTTTTTTCAATCTCTCAAAACTCTCTCAAACATCCAAAATTTTCTCTTCCCCAAAAATCCCCCTTCCAAGCCACTTCTTTTCTTTTTATAGCTCACTCATCTATCTTCCATTCTAATTTTTCCACTAACTATTCTTCATCTTATTTTCCCTTCTCTATTCCCATCTTATTTTTCTCCATCTTCTCTTCTCCATCTTCCTTCTCCATCTCCTCTTCTCATCTCCCATCTCTATTTAATTTCTCCACTAACTCTTCTTTTTGTTATTTACAAAAATAATCCTCAAGTATTAGGTATTTGCACTATAGTCCTTGAGATTTAAGTATTTGCAATTAGTCCCTGGAGAAATATTTCTTTAAGTCAAATCTCCTCACAATTTTCGACACACCTCCCCTATGTTTGGTTGAAATTCACCGCATGTCTAGTTCAATCGCTTGTCAAATTAAGCTCATTTCTTGCCGCTAAAAATAATGCAAAATTCAATTAAAGCCCTTTTGCAAATTGAGTCATTCTGGGTATAATGGGGCAAGATGAGAATTTGGACCATTAGAGAATAATGTCACAACTCCTAAAAGTGAAAATAAAAATAATTGACTCAAATTAGATTTTTTAGGCCCGATTCGAGATTATGCTCGTGAAGGAATATATGCACTCCGAATTGGATTTTTCAAATTTCAATGGCACCTCAAAGAGATTTAAAAGAAAATATTGACTATTTTTATGTATTTTTGTGCCTCAAATGTTATTTTTTTTTCGAATTTTTAAGTATTTTTGTATTTTTCAAAAAATATGAAAAAAATGAAAAATTATTTGTTTATTCAAAAATGGTTTTCTAGGCTTGACCAAGGCTTCCAAAATTTATTTATTTTTCCATTTTCTCATTTTTTTTTTTTCTATAAATTTTTAAAAATAAAAATGTAGAAAAATGCTGAAAATATGAAAAATCATTTTCTGGTCAAAATTGCTTCCCTAAGGTTGGCTAAGGTCCCCAAAGTTGATTTTTTAATTTTATGAATTTTTTTATTAATTTTAAAAAGAAAAGATGATTAAAAATCAGGTGTCAACATTGATTTAGCTATTTTACATTGTATGATCGGTGTTGATGTGGATAATATTTAATTATTTCTTAATAATTTTATTTTTTTTCCTTTTTTTCTTTTCAAGTCCAGGGGTAGGTGAGTGAGAGTTGTGTAGCGCTCGCGACTACGAGTGAGGGGTCGCAGCCCTCGCCTAGGGACTAGTGGGATCACAAGCCCCTGCTGACCTTTGAACCCAAATTTGAAGAGGAGGGAAAAAAAAATCAAATTTTATAAAATTACTAAAAATACTATTAAAATTTGTCCACATTAGCGCTAACGGTGTCACGTAGGATGATTGACATCCATGTCATCAATTCTAGCCAAAAAGACTAGATTGGCAAAAGATGAAAATATTAAGACTGAATCGGCAAACTTAAAAAATTATGACCAAATTGGCAAAAACGTAAAAAGTTTAGGACTTTTTTGACTATTTTTTCCTTAACCCTTTAATGGTGACAATTCAGTTTTAAACCTTTTGCGTTTGTATTAATGGAATCCATTCGATCAATTTTGACTGAAAATCATTGACGTGGATATCTATTGCCATGTTTGCCGACTAGCATTAAAGTAGACATTTTTAATGATTTTCTTTGTTTTTTTATTTTTTTCTTTTTTTGTATATATATTTATTGAGGGTCACTGGCCGACCCCACGAGAGGGCGTCGTAGCCCCCGGCTATGCAGGTAGGATAATCAGCATCTACGTCATTGATTTTTAGCTAAAATTATTCAGATGAAATCAATTGACATAAACGCAAAAGCTGAAAGGCTGAATTGGTGCCAATGCGACAAAAAGAAAATTGACATAAGTACAGTAAGTTTATAATTATTTGGCACTTTTTCTGGTGTGTAGTTGTTTTATTGTATCGTAACTGACCTATGGCACGTTGGATGTGTTTTGACAGTCTCGGATCTAGGCTCAGTCCGGGCCTCCAGTTTTATGTGACAACGTCAAAACGACAGGGTTGAACCCGTCAACTGCGTTGACCGACGTACGGTCGAGACTCACAGCTTCAAAAGTCCTCCAGTCGAGGGGGGCGACTCGACTGAGTCATTTCCAACAGTAGTTCAAAAGTCGTGACTCGTTAGGGGCGACTCGCTTCTCTCTCTCTCTCTCTCTCTGAGCAACCGTGTGGCCCTTTCTGGGAAACCGTGTGGGTCTTTGCCGTAGTAAAATATTATTATGTCGACTTTCACTTTGCCCTTTGTTCACAGACATTATTGTCCTTCCAGAAACTTCCCATTTCACGCGGTCCCGTGCTCGCCACTATATAAACCAAGCCGTTTCGTCTACGATAGACTCGGGAACACGCACTCAGTTTTACTTGCACTGAGTGTCATTCGAGTGTCATTAGCTTCCGAATCAAGAGTTAAAGCAGACATAATCTCAGTACTTGGAAACCAAGACAAAATGAAGGTGAAACTCGTTTCAACGCTAGTCTGTATGGCACACTTTTGAATGTCTGAGTTCAGTCGTCGTGAGAGATTGATATTTACTAGACATCTAACTGGGATTCTGCTTTTCTCAAACTTTGTCAGATGTTGGTGGTGACGGTGGATCTACATAATGACAGAGACAGGAGCAAGGCCATGCAAGTAGTTTCCGGTTTTGGAGGTATTGGATCTCTCTCTGTCTTTTCCCCGTCGTTCTGCCACTGAATGCTCAAATCGCATAACTCTAATAGTAACCATCTTGCGCTTGAACTGTTCGGCTTCATCACTAACCTTTGTCACGTGATGTTTTCCAGGGATTGGGTCTCTTAGTATGGACATGAAGGACAGCAAACTGACGGTATCCGGTGATTTCGACCCGGTCAAGGTGGTAAACAAACTGAGGAAATCTTGGCGCACAGAAATTGTGAGTGTCGGATCAGCTAAGGAAGATGATGGCAAGAAGAACGAAGATCTAATACAAGCCTACGAGGCATACTATTCCCGGCCGCTTACATATAGTTACTACGTGCCCCTTGAAGAACCCCCGAGTTGTGTCATATGTTAAACATTCTCGGTGCTTCCAGGCCAAATCAGGACTTGGTTTTTGCACTGGAGAGGATTGAATAAGGAAGGTTTGATTATGACTCATGAACACAAGAAAAAGTGGATTACCTTTTTAGAATATTAGGTTTTTCGTGTCTTTCGGTTTTTGCATGTACAAAAGGTAGAGAGATTGGTTTTCGGTTGAGGAAGTCAAAGGTATGAAAGAGCCATGGTGTACTTCATTTCAGCTAGCAGCAGTTGCAGTTAGCTGATGAGCTTACCTAGTAATCCTTTAGCAGCTTGTTGTCAAAACTTAGCCTCACAATCTTGTGAAGTGTATTTTGCTGAATGATAAGATTCTGAAACGAGTAAGTTCAGAAGCTAAACTTGATCCTGCTTCTGTCATGTTGAATCACAGCAATTGCTTTGGCTTTCGGTAAATTCCGGTGACTGGTCAGGTCAAGTGACCCCAGGCAAGCTGCAAGCAAGCAGGATATACTTAGGTGAAATTCATGAAACATTCTTGACCTAACCAAGAGAAGAAAGCGCGGCCTTGGATTTCAAACAGGATATACTCACTTAAATTGCATTGCTTGGAAGTAGTTGACGACATCTCCATAACACTCTGTCTTTGATTTCATATACATTCCCCTAAAGTTGAAGGAAATAAGGAACTTATACAACCATTATTTGCAGACTAATGCGCCTTCCCCCGGGGCTGAGGATGGATCCCTGTCTTTTATTCCTCTTTGAAGATATTGTCTATACTCGCGTGCCATTCCATCCTGGTTAACAAACTTATAATGGCGGAAAGTCTCAGAATCAGTCGCAACGGCTGTCATTAATGAGTCGTACCAGCCATGTAAATTGGAAAGAGGCAGAGAAACATACGGAGTGCACATACGATTTTCAGAAGCCTTTGGCTTAGTGGGGGATTATTTTTTTTTCAGGTCTGTCTTTCTAGCAAATCTTCAACCTGTCTACAGCTAAGCAAAGCTTACGGTAGCCTATAAGACCATAAATCTTATCTATAAGGTAACATTGATAAAACTCTGCTGATATGTCTCCGCTTCTTCGGTTGAAGATCTAGATCCTAGCTCTGAATTCGTTCAGGAAGAGGGTATGCGAAAGATGCAATCTCACTAGGGCCTGTCCACAGGGTTGATCAGCAAATCTAGTTCAACACAAGATGCTGAGTCCACACGACTTACTGTCAATAAGTAAAAATATATAGATCAGCGGAGCAGATATCATAATACGTATATTGCTGACTTATTATCAGTGAGCCGCGCATGTTCAGGAAAGATCGGATTTTATTTCTCGATTAGAAGAAGTGTAATTAACATTCTGTTTTCTTGGACTCACATTGATGCTACAGAAATGAAAATGGTAACTTCCGCATACCCTTCACTTCCGCATAAGAAGAACCACAGTATGAGCTGCAATACCCCAGTTTTCTCCAAGGCTATCGACCTTCTCGCGAGTTTTTTTGCTTTAAGGTTAACAGCGGCCGGATCTGCGCCGAGCAACTCGCGTAAGTCTTTCCTGATATCTTCCTCGTGTGGGCTGACTTTTGGTCTCTGTAGAGTCAAGGTGGCATCCGAGTTTCCAAAGTTGCAATGCGGCTAAGTAACCAAAAACTGCCACCACTGGCTATTGCCATTCCTACAAGGCTACAACAATATGACGCCCTCTGCAGGTCAAGACTACAAACTTTTAAGATGATCAGCTTGCAAGTCCCGTGTTATTAATTCTTACTATCTCTACAACGAAAGTATCTGAAATTCCAGTACGCTTGATCAGCAGAAGACGTATTTAACAAACTCAAAAGGCCAGCGATTACCATTCGGCGCAACATCGAAGCAACACAGAGCCCCTTTACTACTGGGAAAGGAGCAAGACCATACCATGCCAAAAATAACTTTGACCTACTAAAACATAAAGACTAGCAGTGAAAGGAGAGGATTTTGTTGGTCGGACTATCCTGATTTATCTTTACCTCTGATTCATGCCTCTTAAATTACCCAAGTGTTGGTTGTTTGTTTTACAAACAAACAAAGTGGCGCCTTTTCTGGTCTCACGTAGGAAAGATGAAAGATTGTGGGCCAATATAGGAGTGTGGAAGTCTTCTATTGTTGTAAATAAAGACAATAGGTTAAGTGGGTTAGATCATACTATACTCGAACATGGGTGCGAAATTTTCATTAATTTTATTTATTATGCTTCAAAATTATAATTATAAGTATTTGTTGTGTCCTAATGAAATAGTATTATAGTTTTTTATTTTTATATTTCTGTCTAATGGTTATTAGTTGCTCTTACAATCTTTGAAAGGTCGCGTCTGTTCGGACACAACTTCACAACCTTTGAAATGTTATATCTATCCGCCTAACGGTTATTAGGTGCTCTAACAACCTTTGGAAGGTGGTGTTTATTTGGACATAATTTCATAATCTTCGAGATGTTATATTTGCCCGAAAATGTTCCGTTATAATTTACTAAAGGTTTCTGTTCAATACATAACTGCAATATTTTTCATTTCTTCAAAAGAGATACAACCCTTTTTCAATTGTTTTCCTTTTGAGAGTTTTCGAAGAAATATCACAATTACTATTTCATATTCTTATTCCAAAACTTTATTATATCATGAAGAATTTTTATCAGTAACCATTAGCATATAATGCAAATAATTTCTTCAAGAGAATGTTATCATACCTTAAAGTCTGCTTTCATTTCTTCCCATTCGATCATTGATTTCCCAACAATAACTGCATAATCTTAATTAGCATTCGGGTCAAACCCAAAGAGCCCTACAAAATTCGAAACCTCATCTGAAGTGCATGATCATATATCTACCTTACCTTCATTCCTTCGTACACAACGCATTGCACTCAAGTAGCATATAATATATCTTAATTAGCATTCAAGTAGAAAAATGGGCTTCTATCACGTGCTCCTAATAAATGGAATCAGAGCCAACGATTGATGGGTGTCTTACTTCTAGAGGTGACAAAATGGGTATAGAGCGCAAATTTTAACTCATTTTTAATGGTGTGGGTCGTAAATGAATTAGTTAAAACTTAATAAATCTTAAATGAATTTTAAATATATCACGATGGGTTACTTAATTATCTTAAGTAAACCACTGGAGGTAATCCCAATGGCCAACCTTCTCACTTGGGAGGGGGGAGGTAAAGAGTTCGATTCCCCACCTTCTCCTGGTAAGCTGAGGGTAGGAAGCGTGTAGCGAGTAAGTAGAGTTTTGCAACTTGTGCATTGCACGTAGCACACACATTGGCTTCTAATATAGCAACAGAATAAAACCAAAAAAAAAAGAGAAGAAAAGAAACAATTTTAAGTAAGTCATAATAAACAAGTCATTTAAAAAAATAATTTTTTTAAATTTTTATTTTTCTTTCTTTTTTCTTTTTTTTTTCCTTACGAATTTTGGTGAGGATCAAGAAGCCCTCTCCGAATCTATGTGAGAGTCATTGGCCCTCGCTTGTGCTCGGCAAGGGTTGGCAGCCCTCATCCGTAACTAGTGAGGGTCGGCGAATGATCCTCGTCAGATTTAGAAGAAAAAGAAAAGAATATAAAAATTTTGAGTTATAAAAGTTATAACTCATTAAATATGTTAACAGTCTTGAATTTAGGCTTTTTCCGTGCTCCAGTTTTATTTGGCAACATTATAGCACGAAAAGGTTGACCCGTCAACTGCGTGGACCGACCTATGGTCGAGACGCAGCTTCAAAAGTCCCCGAGTCGTGATACTCAGTCGCGAGGGGCGACTCGACTGAGTCACTTTGAAAAAGTACTTCAAAAGTCCCGAGTCGTGAATCGTGAGCGGCGGCTCGCTGCTCTCTCTGAGAAACGTGTGGGTCTTGTGATTTTCTGAGAAACCGTGTGGGTCTTGTGATTTTCTGAGAAACCGTGGGGCTCTTTCCCGCAAAATGTTATTATCTTGACTTAGACTTTGCCATTTGTTCAGACACTACCGTCCTCCGAGAAACTTCGCATTTCAAGCAGTCTCATGCTCGCCAGGCGCCCCTATATAAAGCAAACCATTTCGTCTACGATATATACGTGAACACACCCTCGATCAGTTGTACTTGCTCTTAGTGTCATTCGAGTGTCATTAGCTTCCAAATCAAGAGTTAAAGCAGACATAATCTCAGTACTTGGAGACCCAAGACAAAATGAAGGTGAAACTTGTTTCAACGCTGGTCTACATCGCATACTTTTGAATGTTGAGTTCAGTCGTCGTGAGAGATTGATATTTACTAGCCATCTTACTGGGATTTTGCTTTTCTCAAACCTTTGCAGAAGTTGGTGGTGAAAGTGGATCTGCATGATGACAGAGACAGGAGCAAGGCCATGCGAGTGGTTTCCGGTTTTGGAGGTATTGGATCTCTCTCTGCTTTTTTCCCTTCATTCTGTCACTGAATGTTCAAATCGCATAACTCTAATAGTAACCATCTTGTGCTTGAACTGTTCGGCTTCATCACTAACCTTTGTCACGTGATGTTTTCCAGGGATTGGGTCTCTGAGCATGGACACGAAGGACAGCAAACTGACGGTATCCGGTGATTTCGACCCAGTCAAGGTGGTGAACAAACTGAGGAAATCTTGGCGCACAGAAATCGTGAGTGTCGGATCGGCTAAGGAAGATGATGGCAAGAAAGACGATGGCAAGAAAGATGAGGGCAAGAAGAAGGAAGATCTAATAAAAGCCTATGAGGCATACTATTCCACGCCGCTTACATATAGTTACTACGTGCCCCTTGAAGAACCCCCGAACTGTGTCATATGTTAACATTCTTGGCGTTTCCAGACCAAATCAGGACTTGGTTTTTGCACTGGAGAGGATTGAATAAGGAAAGGTTTGATTATGCCTCATGAACACAAGAACAAGTCGATTACCTTTCTTATAATATTAGGTTTTTCGTGTGTCTTTCGATTTTTGTATGTGCAAAAGGTAGAGAGATTGGTTTTCGGTTGAGGAACTCAAAGGTATGGAAGAGCCACGATGTACTTCATTTCAGCTAGCAGCAGTTGCAGTTAGCTGATGAGCTTACCTGGTAATCCTTTAGCAGCTTGTTGTCATAACTCAGCCTCACAATCTTGTGGTGTGTATTCTGCTGAATGATAAGATTCTGAAAACATGTAAGTTCAGATGCTAAACTTGATTCTGCTTCTGTCATGGTGAATCACAGTAACTGCTTTGGCTTTTGGTAAGTCCCGGTAACTGGTCAGCTCAAGTGACTCCAGGCAAGCTGCAAGCAAGCAGGATATATGCTCAACTGAAATTTTATCAAAAATTCTTGACCAAACCAAGAAAAAAAGCGCGGCCTTAGATTCCTAGCAGGATATACTCACTTAAATTGCGTTGCTTGGAAGGAGTTGACGGCATCTCCATAACCCTCTGTCTTTGGTTGCATATACATTCCCCTTTAAGTTGAATGAAACAGAGAACTTATACAACCATTATTTGCGGACTAATGCGCCTTCCCCCGGGACCAACGATGGATTGCTGTCTTCTATTCATCTTTGAAGACATTGTCTATGCTTGCATGCCATTCCATCCTGGTTAACAAACTTACAATGGTGGAAATTCTCAGAACCAGCGGCAGTGGTTGTCATTAATGAGTCGTACCAGCCGCGTAAATTGGAAAGAGGCAGAGAAACATACTTAGCGCACCAACGATTTTCAGAAGCCTTTGGCTTAGTGGTGGATTTTTCAAGTCTTTCGTCCCAGCAATCTTCACCCTGTTTACAACTAAGCAAAGCTTACGGTACCAATAAGACCATTAATCTTATGAAAAGATTCTTATCTACCATGTAATTTTGATAAAGCTTGGTGGATCCTAGTTCCAAATTCGTTCATGAAGAGGGCATGTGAAAGAATGGCTGCAAGCTCACTAGGGCCCGGCCACAGGGTTGGTCAACTCGGGTACATAACTAGTTCAACACAGGATGCTGAATCCACACGACTTACTATCAATAAGTAGAAATATTTGGATTAGTGGCGCAGATATCATAAGACGTATATTTGCTGACTTACTATCAGTGAACCGCACAGGAAAGATCGACTTTATTGCTCACTTAGAGGAAGTGTAATTAACATTCTGTTGTCTTTGACTCGACTCGACATTTGATGCTACAGAAATGAAGAGCTGCAGATGCTTAATGGCACGAGACATCTGCATAACTTTCACTTCCGCATAAGGAGAACCACAGTATGAGCTGCAATGCTCCGGTTTTCTCCGAGGCTATCGACCTTCTCGTGAGTTTTTGCTTTAAGGTTAACAACGGTTGGATCTGCTCCGAGCAACTCGCATAGGTTTTCCCTGATAGCTTCCTTGTGTGGGCTGACTTTTGGTCTCTGGAGAATCAAGGTGGCATCCAGGTTTCCAATCTCATAACCTGCCTCATGCATGAGCCGGACCTGAAGGTACCATCACACAAGTTAACCAAGGTTAAATTGCTGATCTTTACAAACTAAAAGCAGGAGGTGGAGTACAATGACTATACTACCAAAAGCTGCACAGACGAGTGTGGGAATGCACATGATACAGGTAATTATGAACAACAAATGAAACATCTGCTTTGAGCAGATTACGGGAAACTATAATCGTTTTCACCCTTCAACCAGTGACTAGTGCATTCCACTTAGTTGCAATGCACTAAGTAACCAAAAACTGCCACCACTGACTAATGCCATTACTACAACTCTATAAAGCCTGATGCAGGGCAGGACTACAAACTTTTAAGAGCATCATCTAGCAAGTCTATGTGTTGTTAATTCTTAACGTTAGAATAAAATATCAAAAGTTCTGGTACAATCGATAAGGAGAAGACATAGTTAACAGACTCAAAGGTCAGCAGTTACATATTGCAGAACATGGAAACAACACAGAGCCCCTTTATGTCCTCATACAAGGATTCTGGGAAAGGATACCAACTAAGAAGAGCAAGAGCATACAATGCCAACATACGTTTGACCTTCTAAAACACTCATACTTGCAGTAAAGGAGAGAATTTATTAGTCAAACTATCTTGATCATCTTGACCTCTGTCTGATTCATGCCTCTGAATTGACCTAAGTAAGTACACACACTTAGTCAGTATTCAGGTTAGTCAGTATTCAGGTCGATCACCAAAAAAGCATTCGGACCTCATCTAAAGTGCATGATCAATCTACCTAAGCTTCATTCCTTCATACACGACACACGACACTCAAGCAGCAGATAACTATCGTCAATCAAACAGCAGAATAAAATTAACCATGGGCAATTAAGATGGCGGGGAAGGATATTGTAAACAAGAAACCCCAGTGAAATGCTCAATTGATGAACTACACAGTGCCCACTGCCATCATCTTGTCAGATCACCTTCCAGTGAGAAAACATCCATGAGACGTTCGGAATTATTATCAAAAAACGAAGCAGCCCTATTACATGGGTGTTAAACAAAGAAGGGGCCGTCAGGTAAACTCACAGCTTCCTTGATGAAAAGAGAAGAAGGTGCACCCTTCCACTTGGGATCATTATCAGGGAATATCTGCCCTATATCTGGAAGCCCCAGAGCACCCAAAATCGCATCCACCACACAATGAAGCAACACATCCCCTGCAACCTCAAAGAAAGCCCCAGTGAAACAACAGTTACTGTAATCACTCCAACATCCACGAGTCGAGCTTAACTCCAAACAACAACAACAACAGCAACAACCGCAAAGAACCCTTAAGGGGAACCACCCATTGAAACAACAACCCCAGTAATAAATCAAACACCCACTAACAGAAAAGTATTTCATTCGAAACAAGCATATAACAACAACAAGAACGAAATGATTACCATCAGAGTGAGCCTCGCAGCCTCTGTCGTGAGGTATATTGATGCCACCAACGATCAAAGGGTACCCAGGTTCTAGCCTGTGGAGATCGAAGCCGTGGCCCACCCTGAAAGGCAACGTCTTGGGAGGCGCGGCGGAGACCGGCGGAGCTCCATCCACGGCCGTGCTCACCGCCGCAACCACCGACGGCAAGACCGTCGCTTTGAGGGTCGGAGCCGAAGCGGGTCGTACCGAGAAACTCGGGTTCTTATCAGAAATGAAGGTAAGAGAGAGCGACTTCCTGTTGCGGGTGACGATTCCGGTGGGAAGCGAAGAGGCATGGAGGTGGAGGTGGGTGGCCATGGAAGGTAACGAAGAAGAACAAGCAATTGCGGTTGTCCGTGGTGGTTGGGCGTGGAGCATGGTCGCGCTTCTTCTGGCTCAGCTCGGAGCCGAATTGTCTGTTATGGACAGGAGGGAGAGGAGAAGCACGCTTTGAATGTGCGCCACTTTTTAGCCCACCCGAATCATTGGTGCTTAGATGCTGGGAGATCGTCTTTTGCTCCGTGTGAAGATGCTAACTCGTTAAACGTGAAACATGGTTGACCCCTCAATTTTACGAAATCAGGAGAGAGGAAAATAATATATTTGTCGGTTTTGCTTCACTAACCCAGCCTCATTTGCCGTCGTGTTGCTTACTACATTAGGAACGAAAAAAATTTAGTAGATTCAATCGAGATGAATGACTTTGGCCACTGAGTGAGATATATAGTCTCTATCTATACAGGGATAAATTACATTAGAATTCAATTTTAAGAAACCGCATGAGTTTGAGATACTATTCATGCATTAGTTCAAGTATCTAGATACACGTATACATTAACCTAATGAGATATCAAAAATTTAACAATGGGTTCTATGATTCACGATGATACCTAATAATACTTTCTTTGGGTGATCGAAATTATATTGGACGTGACCGAGAAATTACAAATCTCTAAATTGCAGAGGAGCGGTCCATTTTTATGCACTCCCTTCCTACCTCATAAGCATTTTAGACCCTATGTTTTAGAAATTTAAGCCAGTGCATAACAAAGATAAGAGCGTGCTGGAAAGTGAATCCTACTCTCGCAGACCTCTGTGATTAGGCAAAGTTATTGCGATTGATTAAGGAGAAAATAGGCTTATGAAAGTTAAAGATAAGACAGATTCTGCCCCAGAGGTGTTTTTTTTTATTTGGCTTTTTTGTGGTCTAAGCCCTATAAGAGTTGAGGTTGCTCTTTTCGACGACTTGCTCGAGGATAGACGGAGGACCATTCATACTACATTAGTTCAGAGACGTTTTTTTCGATTACATAATGGGAAGAAATTGGAGCACCTCTTACCAAAATTGGAGCACCTTCTATCCCACCCGCTTTATCAAGCTTTACCTGCTATTATCTTTGGCTTTATGGTGAGTAAAGAACACCGCGCAATTTGAGCCTTTCGCCCCGGTGTACTTATCATGCACTATTCTGATCTTCTCATGACTGGTTAATCAAATGTAATCGACCTGCACAATCTTCTTGGCAATGTACTTCCCCAAAAAATCATATCCGTGGAAGTACAGAGCTTCAATTTCGGCTCTCTGACCTGTCTCAGTCATCAATGCCAATTCCTCCTGGTACTTTTCCTGCAGAATGCCCATTTAATTAAGCAAAGCAGTTCCATTGGCTTACCTTGTGTAGTGTCTCATCCAAAAGGCACCATTGCAGGGAGTTAGAATTTACCACACAGAGCTTTGACGACATCAAGCTTTTTGCTATTCCAATATCTTTTGGCTGAGAGGAATTAAAGATTCTTCCGGTATCAGTTCCAGATCATTCCCTCGCAATCGCCAACCACTTCCCATTGCAAGCTTGATAAGGCAATATGTTAAAAAAGAAAAAAGAAAAGAAGAGGTAGTAAGAACTGCATTCTGCTTTAAAGGATACAGATGTGCACACAAACATATATTTCAAATGGAACTTTCATGGAGTGCACCATATCGAATGCTTCAGACCCATTCCAATGCTCCAAATTTAAGGTGCACATATAGCTAATCCGGCTGGATTCCTTCCATAATCAGAATGCAGAAGTTTAACAGGGGCATATTTAACTCCAGAAGGAACATCACATCACGCAGTAAAGAGGAGAAAAGGTCCATCACCAGTCTACCAATGCCAGAATTGGCAAATTTGGAAAATTCTGGCTCATTCGGTGGAGAAAAAACCTGTATCACTTAGTAAAGCAGGCTATTGTCATAACTCTAGCAACACTGTCCATTCAAGATATCAACTTAGTTCTGCTAGTTGCTTCAGATTGGTTTGTTAAAGAGTGAAAGATCTGCTTAATGTGTTACCTCGTTGCAATATCTGGATACCCTTTGGCTGTAATTAGTATGCTTGGGATCTGATTGAACACATGATCGTCTACCAGTCGCTGGAATATTGCATGCTAATCCAAGAAGATAGCCCCAAAGGATGTCTCATAATTTTGTGATGGCAGAATCTATCAGGTATTGATTTTATGAATTGACCAACCAAATTACCTTCTCTACTAGGATGATATAGCGTGCATCAGTCTTCATAATCAAATTCTCCAGCAAATTCAAGTCACCAGATATAGGATACCCGGAAGATCCACATGAACAGCAGTCAATAGTCTCCTTGTTTGGCTCCTAGAACATGTCCCAATGTAAGCAGTAAAGAATGCGACAGAAATATGAATCCTCATCAAAATTCAATGGAGGTAGACTAGAGCACATCTACATACAAAGGGCAGTTTTCTTGTCAACTATGACTGCAACAACTGTATGGTTTCAACAAGGAGAAGAAACCCTCCCAAGGAAACCGTAGGACACTCAAGCAATTCCTTTGGTAAAGCAACATCAAGTTATGAAATGTTCTGCTCCACTGATGAATGGGGAAACTTTTAAGTTTGTGTGTAGCGACATTTCAAAAAGATGAGAGTATCAGACATTAGGATGGCGGTCTCCTCTGATTGCAATTAACAATCTCTTCCATGGCTTGTGATGAAACTATGGTCATCCAATTTAATGATTATACACAAACAGTAAACACAGATATGCTATTTGGGGTTGAATCTCAAAAATGCAGGAGATTGAAGGAGCCTGAAAAGCCTTGAGGGAAGGTAGCAACAATCTTCTGCTACAAGTCCTCTGCAAGAGGAGTATTGCTAATATGCTATTGGGGTCGGGGAATCACAAAATATATGCAGGAGATTCTGAAAAGTCTTGAGGGAAGGTACCTGCAGCAACAATCTTCCAGCTACAAGTCCTCTGCTAGAGGCCATGATTCCGAGACTGTATCGGCTACACCGAAGCAATGCTACAATATCTGCTCATTTACATCGTTTACTCATCAAATGTATGCAAAGCAATCAACGGCACCACTAACTTAAGATTTGGACATTAATGCTGACCTTGGACTGCCTTATTAACTTGCAATTGGGAAGTGAAGTACTCCGATGATGTAGAAAGCAGTTTGTAGTAAAGTTCCCTCTGAGTCACTCTCTTATCTTGAAGCAAAATCTGATAACACATCTCCATGACCTTCCAGACTGCAAAACATTCAAACCACATGTATTATGTCAAACCTATCATGCTTGTCTATTTCTAAAAGAAGCTAGGCGATCTTGATCATAGAGGTTAGGAAGGTACCTCTAATGAAGGCTTTAGAGGCATTAGCTCTCGTCAAAGACCTTGTTGAGAACGAGTGAGAGAGATATATCCATGCAACTTCGGTAAGTAGTCCGTGATTCACTCTGCTGTTGCTCAATGTCCTATTAATCTGCAAATCCATGGATACAATTATTGAAGTTGAATAGAGAGACAGGTGATGGCATTTGAACTTTCACATCCTCATCGATTGCCCGAAACTCATTATTACAGTTATCAACATTCCACCATGTAGCTTGATTCAGCAACAGTCCATTTCTAATGGATGGGGAAAAAAAAGCAGATAACTATCCAGCTTCAGGCACATAAAGCTCTACCATCCATGCTTGCTATTAACACGCGTTCCGAAACTGGAAAAAACTTTTGATTGCATCAGAACGATCTCCTATTTCCAATTTGGAAGAGGCAAAACCTCTCCGGGACTGAGAAAAGACTGAAGGCTGAAGCAGTCGTGATGGGCTCTCGTTCTCTAGCTTGATGGAGCATATTGAAATCCTCTAACATCGGCCTTAACTCATCGCAATCAAATCAGAACCAGAAACTTTTTTTTGACACTGCAGCAGAGAAGTTGCTACATCTCCGTCTCATCTCAAAAAGAGTGTGTGAATAACTCGCTCACTTAGCCAAACTTAGAAACGCGATCACGAGCTCAAACGGAGAAAAAACAACACCGGAAATACCCAGGGGAAGATGCGAGATCGCAGGATCGTGGGAAGTCAAGGTCCGGAGGAAACTGAGCACCGCGACTTCGATTCGCGCACGAGCTTCGGCGGGAGGGAGGACATCGGCGCAGGACAGCCGCTGATCGGAGAAGAACGCCAGCGAAGATGCGCAGAGATCTTCCATTTTTCTGCTCTTCCCTTCCGATCGTTTTCTCCTTCGTCCTGCGGAGCGTGGGAAATTTGGGAGAGATCGAAAGTGGCGGAAATTGGCGCGATAGCTTCGGCCTTGAACGGGAGAGATTTCTTACGGGATAGATGCAGCGCGTGAGCGGCACGCGGAGAAACAATTGGTATTTTTTTTTTTGGGTCGGAAAAAATAAGATATGCAACACAAGGACTTCCAAGAAGATCACCCATCCTAATACTATTTTCGCCGAAGCACGCTTAACTTCAAAGTTCTTATGTGATCCGGTGTACTAGTGCTGGCATTTCGAAATAAACGTTAAAAAAAATATTATTTACTAATAATCACTTAAACAGCTTAAAATAACTAATTATTTAAAAATAATTTTATTATTAATGATAATTTATATCTAAATATTTTTATGAACTATGAAAATATTTTTCATTAATTAATTTTTAAACCATACAAACAATAACTCTTATGAAATCATTTCCAAATCATTCACGTTATTTTACAAAGAATGAATTATTAATTTCATGAAGAACGAATTATCTGAAAAATGTATTTTAAAAATAATAGCTCATATCACGGAACATTCATTATCCATGAATATATTTAGATATTGATAATTTTCAAAAAATATTTTTTGAATTATTTATTTTTTGCAAAAGATAATGTTGACTACAGATATACACAACCGTGCGCCCATCTAGATGGGGTAAACTGTTACATTGATAATTACAGAATAATGACCTGCGCATGAACCCAGATGGCCCATGGTGCGAATCCGCCGCATAAAACTACCAGCCACCATTAAATCCAAAATCAGTCGTCCATCTGCAGACAGGGGGTCGTCGTGGCACGATGATTTAGCTTGGTCACTGGGTACCCGGCGTATAACCCAGATGACTTCTACCAGCTATAGGATTTGGACCCGTTGGTGAAGCGGAACTGTAGGTGAGGCTGAACCCATGGCGGATGGGGGCGGAGCAACTTGAGCCTGTTGGGTTGGCCGGATAACATTGAGATCATTATCCAAGTGCGACCGTCCAGAAATGCTTCCGCGCATTGGACGTGTAGGACGCCAGTTTTGCTCCACCACCAACTCCCAGTACTGCCGCCACTTGAGGGAGCGTGTACCCCAGTGCTAGCTCCTTGGTCACCTAGCGAGTCCCAGAAAATATCAAGTAGAGAGGACCCCATTCTCGAGGGCTGATTCTGCAACTGCACCGAGTTTGCGCAGGCATGGCTGGTTGTTGAGCAGAAGGCCAGAACATCGATGAACCAGGTGTTTGACTGACCGGAGGTGGAGTGCGAGGAAGAATTGGCCTATTCGTGCTTGAAGAATGGGTAGTGGATGGGGAAGTCACCGGGTTCAGAGCTTGCTGCAAGTGCGAGTTTTGGAATGTTTGGAATCGTCCAGAAGGCGTTCTAGGACGACCTTGGAGTTGACCAGGAGACGGGCGCACCACCGGAGGCATTTGGACTGATTGCCCCGTGGAGAATCGATCCTGATGATAACGTTTCAGCAGAAAAGGTATCAGAAATGATAACGTAACGTATCTGTTCTCGTTTTTCTTCTATATTAATGACAATAATTGGCTGGAGTCTTCCCAATCTAGGAACATGCAACACAAGGGAAAAACAAACCCGCATTGGCGAGCTCCGAAGCAATGCTGATGGAGGGATTTTCGAGACTTCAGGGGGATTCACAGGAGGTCTTGAAATATGCTGCTGCCGCTCCAAGTGCATTCCTGCGCTTCCAAAACCTTCTGGAGGCTGAGTTGTAGACATTGTAGACAGCAGAGCCATGGAAGGACCACCAGGCGTCATCATACTCCGTAATCGCTGCGATGGGCTTGGTGTCTGGGCATGGGCTGGGGGGCCTGCATTCCTTCAGTTATAGTTGCATGTCTACGTATGGAGGGCATATTTCTATATTCATGTCCAACAGCTGTGTTACAACTGGTGACTGTTGTATTTGTAGACTATTAGGAACAGACAATTGAGTTTGCACCCTACAGTCCATGAAATTAGCATTTCCAAGAAATCGAGCATCCTGAGCTGGTACAGGAGAAACGGCACCAGCAGATGCTGAAGTGACAATAGCAGAGATTGCCTGAGGTAGACCCCCATGTATTTGCATCTCCTGCCCAGCATTTGATGTTGAAGGAGTCCGAACAAATCCAGGCAAGTTATTTCCCAATTGAGCAAGTTGGTTTACTGTCCGACCATTGTTTAATGCAGATGGCAAAGATGGATTTGCGGAAATGCTTTGAATCAAAAAATCAGATTGCAAAAGTTTCCTGTCTTCAGGTTCAGAAGTAAAAGCTCCATCCATTTCATCATCGTCCCCTGCTAGATCCACAACATTGGGCATGGTACCTGGAGAAATAGTAGATTTTTGCTGCTCAGACCCTTGTTTATGGCAGTTCAGGGTCTCATTGGGAGTCTCATACAGATCATCATTGCACTCCATAACTGCCTTCCATGAACCATCAACAGTGATTGTCACCTCAGAAATGTCATCACCCACTTCTTGCAGGACCTGTCCGACAGAAAATACTGAAAATAAGAACTTAATGATTGACAGCGCACAAGGATGCACCTTACTGCTTCAAAATTAGCATATGGAAGATGACAATAAGTGCCAAGTTACCTTCACGATGTTTTGATCAACACGAATGTCGGTAAAGCAGACAGGTTGACTGCAATGAGGGCAACGCCAAGATGGTTTCCTTGAATTTATGCTGAGGAAATTACTATAATCGAAACACTACAAAAGCCACATCACAAATTGCAGAAGTAACTGGGAAAGAGGCCAAAGTAATTCCAAGATCAACATGAACTTTCAGACTTCATCAATACTACCAAATCAAGAAATGGTCACAGCACTTTTTAACAGTTTCAACTTTTGAACAACAACAGAAAGAACTTTCCTTGCAACCAGCAATTTGTAATCAAGCAATGATGAAAAGTATCATAGTTGTCCCATCAATGTATTGGGCCTATGGCAAGCCAAAATCAACATTTAATAAACCTTCAAAGAGCTTATGATGTTAAAAAACCACCAAAATATGAGGCACCTATGCACACCCAATCATTTTCCCTAATAGTTTTCCAACATTCTAGAAAAACTGAGAAAATTTTCCAATAAACTATGCTTTACATTACCATCATAGGATGGTGCAATGACCGCTTACCTGACAGTGTTTGCAGAACTGTCCTTTTACAGGTAATTGGATACGGGTCCGGCTGTTTCATATGGGAAAGATACGGCATCATCAAATATAGAAATAGCCACAAAAATCAACACAGGAATCTAAAAGACAAACAATGTTGGCTACATAAATCAGACCACATTTCAAAAGAGAAGAAAGAAAAAATCAGCATAGGCAGCAAAAACCTAAATTTCACAGAATCAAGCTTCCAAAATGAACCATCATACAGTTTAGTAATCGCAGAACAGACAAGTACCTAACAATGTAACTCTCACAGTGGGTATTATAGAATCATTATCTAACAGGCAGGAGGAATTCTACATCAATTTTCTAAACGTACTAATAAGTAGTCTTCAGAGGCATGTCTTTCACCTAATTCACTTTCCCACAAGCAGCCCAGATCATATCAATCACATGAGTAATTGTTATCTATTAAAACGCACTACAACTAATGAAGAAACAACTAATGACCTGTGGCACCAATGTCTAACAAAGCATCTTAAGAAAAGGATAACTCCCCTTCCAAATAAATTTGTCAAAGAATCGTGGTTCTACACCTTTTATTTTCATACAAATCATCCCAAACGTCCAAGACTTAGTTCAAATTAAACACACGGCAACTCATGCTTTCATTATCCTAATATACTTCAAATTTAGTGCATGACTAGCCCAAGAACAGACCAGGCAAAGGCAATTAAAAAAGAACTAAAAATAACATAGTAACAATGTTGACAATAGATCAGGCATACCTTATAGGGCATTGAGAGATATACGAGATGCCACCTCTATTATGTCGGAGTCTGAAATATGGAGACAAAAGCAAGAAAAACCATTCTATTAGGCAGTGGAACATATTGTTCTCATCCAATGAGAAAATGCAGCAACTGCAAAGCAAATTGCATCAACCGAACTTTTCTCTTGGACAACGCACCTGAATCTGCTGCAGCAATGGTTGTTGGAACATAATCTAATAGTGTTGATGAATCAGGTGGCGATGCCACACTCATAAACGCAATGACTATCACATAATGACCTTTTCAAAATTAAAAATGTCACTTGGTGAGGCTTTCTCTGAGGAAAAAAACAAAAAAGTGGGAGGAGCAAAATATTTACTCAAGCATACCATCAAACCGGCCAACCGCTTGGAGAAGGTTCGTTCCGTACTTAAGCATTTGAGCCACAATATTAGGCATCTGAGGTCCAGTATCCTAACAGCATCCAAGGAAATAAAACATAACAATTCCGATTAAAAGGAAAAGAGAAACCAAATAATTCTTTATCTCAATTTTACTGCCTCAATAATACATTGAGTTCATCTAAAGCATTAGAAAGACATGAACCATGAAGGCATTAGTCCTTCTCTCTACTCCCCTTCCATTCAGTAGAAAGCTACAAAACCAAACCAAGAAGATAACGACATTAGAATAACTCAAACAAATCACATTTAGGAAGTAAACTGAATCAGGAAAAGTCGCACCTAACTTGTGGAGGAGTTATTAGACATGCAGATGTCTCTATGTTATCTGTCCGTGCTACAAGTAACCTCTGTAAGAAAGACAGATCGGCAGCAAAAATTCTGTCATTCCTATCTCAAGATATCTGTTTGAAAGACTTGATGTCGAGTTTCAAATATATAGAAGGAACAGAAAGCAGGTCGTATTATTTAAACATTTCAAGCCCACAGCACAAGAATACTCCACATGGCTCGAAACACATATGTAGGTAATTATGTATTTATACATCAAAACCATATGAAAAATCTAAATCTCTCAATAACTTAGACATGCAGATGGAAGGAAGCAGATCGAAAATACAGTGACTCTGGACAGAGTGCAAATATCTGATTCATAGAAAATTGCTATGTCAAGATAAGAAAAAAAAATATGAAAAGATCAGGACTACCTGTGGGTGAAGACTATAAATCTCATAGCAGCTAGCAGAAAGACGAGTACAAATCTCTTTGGTTCAAATAATAGAAAAGACGTCAATATCAAGAAGTCAGACACCAAAAAGAAAATTCCATCAGGAGAAAGGAAAAACTTGGGTCCTAACCTTACCTCCACATTCTTTTTCCTATTTTGTTCTCTCATTTCAGTCTTTATGAACAGAAAAACATAGGCTCTCTCTAATTTTCTAAGAAAAGTTTCAAATAGAATCAGCAAAACATCTTTTCCCCCTTTTTGAGGAGTTAAGAGACCTGTATGCAACATATCGTCATTATATTTTTATATGTAGAGAGACTCCAGTGCAGCAACCAATGCTCAGTCATTCATCTCACTTCTAGCAAATACATCATGCCAGCATGTTATAGTTGCTCCGCAATGCATAGCAAGAATCATTGTTGAGTTGTCTGGATGGAGCTATGTTAAGTTTACATAACTATAATGGTAGATTCAGATGTTGCTTACTACTTTCTCTTCCGGAGAATGCACCATGCTCTTACATATGGGAAAATCACTGACAAATGCTCCATATCCAGGCTGCAAACCAACCAGAAAAACAAATTTATACTGATGGTTACCCTCAATAATTATCATAGTAGAAAATGCTAAGAGTGGTACCTCTACTTCCAGAGAAGTAAGAATTTGGCCCATCTTCAGCTGTGGATAGAATCTGTGAAAATATTATATAAAGAGAGGAAAATAAGGAAGCAATACCCTGAATGATCAGTAGTAAAGAAATTAACATCAACCTGAACATCTCAGTGGCAACTGATAAGTTACAATATATGAATAATTATCACAATCCTAACAAGAACCTTCTTCAATAATGTGAAATGGAAAAAGCAAATTTATTCATACTGTTCAACTGGAAATCTAATGCATAGAACTTGAAACATCATCCAGGTTTTGATATAAAAATTGCACTTATAACTGGCCAACTAAGGGACACCTAGATCTATGAAATTAATTAAAAGCTAAATAGCCCATAGCTACCAGGTTGAACTTAGTTCTTCTTGAAGGCTAATAAAAGCTATTCAATCAACTGTACTATTAACTGACAAATTAAGTACGACAGAGGAAGAAAACACTGTCTGATGAGAAACAAGAAATGCGGCTCCTCATGTAACAAATACCCCCTATAGGACTCGAAACATATCATAATTGAGAAACATGGAAAATCACACAACCATGAAAGACTTTACCTCGCCAAAATATTTGAAACTAGGGAAAAAGAGGCTGTACTTCCAACAGGAGTGTCTCTTGGAATTTGAAAGATTTTCCCCATCTATACGCAATATCAGCAGTTGCAAGTAAAGTCAACAGCCCAGATACAATTATAACAGCAAGTGGTTTCAGAACAGAAAAGAGCCTACTTCATCAAAAAGGGCAAGGAGCTCTTGACAATCCTTCTCTGAAAACCATTTAAATTTGCATGCATTCTACAATGTTCAACAAATAGAAATAGACTCTTGTAAGATTAACAAAATAACTCATAAAAGCCGCATGTTGGCTGTCAAACATAAATTAAGGATGCTCCGAGTCAAATCAAATTAAGTACCTTAACAGAGATCATCAGAACCATTATAATTGCACGATTGTAACCATCATCTTTAAGACGGCAGATCTAGATTACAAAGAAGAAGATTGGATTAGTCTTTGATAAGATAACATAGCATCACACACAAGCAGACAGTCACAGTCACAATGAAAAGGCAAACAGTTTAAAACACAAAAGCCAAAATCGAGAGAATGGTGTTTCTGACTTCTTTCTCGGTTGGGCTTAAATTTTTTCTTGTTTCCCTCTTAGAGAAGCCATGATTTACCATAAATGTAGTCAAAATGAACTACTTTCTACAATTCTCATACTTAAGAGGCGATAATACTACTGTAATAATGTCGCTAATTATATCCAACATTTTTATGCGAATGAAAACCAAAATGACACAATTTAAAAAAGAAGCCATCCACACAGGCTACAGTGTACTTGTATCAAAGCTGCTAGAAACATGAAGTTTCCTCAAAGAAAAGCAAGCTGCATATACATCGCCTTTAATGAGAAAATCGTCTTAATAACTTCAATCGATGGATAAACATAATAAGGAGCGACAAATTTGTCTCCATAAACAGGCAAACAGCCAGCCCGGTTGCTGGGAAATGAAAGAGCATGAGGGTAATACTCTAAAAGGATGAGCACATCAAAATGTGAATGCAGACAACTTAGTCAATCAAGAATGTCAACAGAAAATTTTCAAGTCATCAGATCATGTAGGCTATTATCATGTCCACATACTATGTAGAATTATTGTTTCATAGCAATGTTGGTCTTGTTGGTGGAAGCATGAATAATCAGCAGATTGTATGAACAGGACACTCCTTCTTAAAATATCGGGTATCAATTGATGAGATATTACATTAAGTACATCTCAAACATCGCAATTGAGAGAGAGAGAGAGAGGAGCCAAATCCAAAATGGGTAAAACTCTCTCTTGCATAGAGAAAGTCTTTCATTTACTTTTGCATCGCTGACAAGGCTAAACAAGCCAATTACAATGTCCTGTGACAGGAATTCCAGCCAATTTGGCGTTTTAGTTTCAGATCATCTAGGCTCTGATTTACTTGCTTCAACATGTGTCCATTGCCATGTAATAGTATCCAATGTATAAAACACCTTCTCTTCTTGCACGATAGTTTTGGTAATCTGGGACTCAAGTAAAAGCCATAGCACACATTTGCACAGTGTCTCAAAAGGTTCTACAAATCTCATTCAGAGAGAAAA
>JAGVVM010019930.1:0-23909 GCA_019149425.1 Psidium friedrichsthalianum
ATCTGAATTATACAGAATTGCTATGTCAAGAAAAGAAAAAGAAATGAAAAGATCAGGACTACCTGTGGATGAAGACTATAAATCTCATAGCTGCTAGCCAAAAGACGAGCACATATCTCATTGGTTCAAATAATAGAAAAGGCGTCAATATCAAGAAGTCAGACACCAAAAAGAAAATTCCCATCAGGACAAAGGAAAAAACTTGGATCCTAACCTCACCTCTACATTCTTTTTCCTATTTATTCTCTCATTTCAGTCTTTCTGGACAGAAACATATTGGCTCTTTCTAATTTTCTAAGAAAAGATTCAAATAGAATCAGGAAAACATCTTCTCCTCCTTCGTGAAGAGTTAAGAGTCCTGCATGCAACAGATTATCATGATATTTTTTATATTTAGAGACACTCCAGCGCAGCAATCAATGCTCAGTCATTCATCTCACTTCTAGCGAACACCTCATGCCAGCATGTTTAAGTTGCTCCTCAATGCATAGCAAGAATCATTGTCAAGTTGTCTGAATGATGCCATGTTAAGTTTACATAACTATACTGGTAGATGCAGAGTTTGCTTACTATTTTATCTCTTGGAGAGTGCACCACGCTCTTAGATATGTGAAAATCACTGACCAGTGCTCCATATCCAGGCTGCAAACCAACCAGAAAAGCAAATTTATATTGATGGTGGCCCTAAAAAATTATCATAGAAGAAAATGCTAAGGGTGCTACCTCTCCTTCCAGTGAGGTAAGAATTTGGCCCATCTTCAGCTGTGGATAGAATCTGTGATAACATAAGATAAAGAGAGGAAAATAAGGAAGCAATGCCCTGAACGATCAGTGGTAAAGAAACTAAGATCAACCTGAACATCTCAGTGGCAACTGATAGTTACAACATATGTATAATTTATCCCAATTCTAACAAAGAACCTTCTTCAATAAATGTACAATGGAAAAGCACATGTATTCATACTGTTCTTCAACCGAACATCTAATGCATAGAACTTGAAACATCATTCAGGTTTTCATATAAAAACTGCACTTATAAGTGACCGACTAAGGGACACCTAGAGCTATGAAATTAATGAAAAGGCAAACAGCCCATAGCTACCAGGTTGAACTTAGCTCTTCTTGAAGGCTAATAAAAGCTATTCAATCAACTGGACTGTTTAGCTGACAAATTAAGTATGGCGGAGGAGCAAAACACTGTCTGATGAGAAACAAGAAATGCGGCTCAGCATGCAACAAGTAACCCCCCCCCCCCCCCCCAAAAAAAAAAAAAAAAGAGGACTTGAAACATATTATAAATGAGAAGCATGGAAAATCACACAACCATTAAAAACTTTACCTTGCCATAATAATTGAAACAAGGGAAGAACATGCAGTATTTCCAACACTAGTGTCTCTTGGATTTGAAAGCTTCTCCCAATCTATACGCAATATAAGCAGTTGCAAGCAAAGTCAACAGCCCAGTATTACAATTATAACAGCGAGTGGTTTAAGAACAGAAAAGAGCCTACTTCATCAAAAAGGGCAAGGAGCTCTTGACAATCCTTCTCTGAAAACCATTTAAATTTGCATGCACTCTACAATGATAACAAATAGAAATGGCTATGAAATAACTCATACAAGCCACATATTCGCTGTGAAACATAAAATTAACGATGCTCCGAGTCAAATTAATTAAGTACCTTAACAGAGATCATCAGAACCATGAGAATTGCAAGATAGGAATCATCATCTTTGAGAAGGCAGAGCTAGATAACACATGAGAAGATTAGATTAGTCCTTGATAAGATAACATAGCATCAGACACTTAGAGATAGTCACAGTCAACCAAAAAGCAAATAGTTTAAAACTCAAAAGCCAAAAGCCAAAATCCAAAATCGAGAGAATGGTGTTTCTGACTTCTTTCTTGGTCGGGCTTAAATTTTTTCTTGTTTTCCTCTTAAAGAAGCCATGATTTACTGTAAATGTAGTCAAAATGAACTACTTTCTATAATTCTCATACTTAAGAGGAGATATTACTACTGTAATAGTGTTGCTAGTCATATCCAACATTTTTATGCGAATGAAAACCAATATGCCACAAGTTAAAAAAATTAGCCATCCACACAGGGTGCAGTATACTCGTATCAAAGCTGCTAGAAACATGAAATTTCCTCGAAGAAATGCAAACTACATATACGCCGCCTTTCATGAGAAAATCATCTTAATAACCTCAATCCATGGATAAGAATAATAAGGAGCCACAAATTGGGTCTCTGCAAACAGGCAAACAGCCAGCCCTGTTGCTGGGAAAATGAAAGAGCATGAGGGTAATACTCTAAAAGGATGAGCACGTCAAAATGTGAATGAAGACAGCTTAGTCAACCAAGAATGTCAACGGAAAATGTTCAAGTCATCCTTCTCTTATCAATTCCCCTTTAGTGATAAATGTAGGTCTTTATATTGTGCACATACTATGGAGAACTATTGTTTCATAGCAATGTTGCCCTTGTTGGTGGAAGCATGAATATTCACCAGATTGTATAAACAGACACTCAATCTTAGAATATTGGGTATCAATTGATGAGACATTACATTAAGTACATTTCACAACATCGCACTTGAGAGAGAGAGAGAGAGAGAGGAGCCATATCCAAAGTGGGTAAAACTCTCTCTTGCATAGAGAAACTATTTCATTTATTGTTTGCATCACTGACAAGGCTAAACAAGCCAATTACAATGTCCTGTGACAGGAATTCCAGCCAATTTGGCATTTTAGTTTCAGATCATCTAGTCTCTGATTTACTTGCTTCAACACATGCCATTGCCACATGATGGTATCCAATGTACAAAACACCTTCTCCTCTTGCATGAGGTGCGCCCATTTCATAGTTTTGGTAATGGGGGACTCAAGTAAAAGCCGTAGCCCACATTTGCACTACGTCTCGAAAGGTTCTACAAATCTCATTCAGAGAGAAAAATGTTTTGAGTTCTGTTAGCAATACAATCAGCAACATGAGGGTGCAAACTTGCTGACAGCATGCATAGCAACAGAACTAAGAATTGATGATCATTGCATAGATTCAACAGAATTGCAAAATTCATGATCAATACCCTTTAACTTATTCAATCATCGTCCTAACGCAATACACTTGAATCGAAGACCTAAACAGACACGACCACAAAACAACACAAATTGCACAAAGCACGTTCAGGCGGGCTTCCGCCTCGCTAACAAGTACATATTCAAAAGGTTAGTCAAGCTACAGTTTAGCAAAAGCAACCTTTTCACATGCTATTTTGATGGAACAATCAATCAATCAATATCGCTGTCGGACACCCGGTGAGCAAACGAAGTTGCAAGAACAAGGTGGAAAACGAAAGTCATCGCAAGCACAGTTTGTGACCAAACTTACCTTTTTCAGTAATGCGGGTAACTCATGAGCTTTGGGCAGAACCTCATTGTTTGCAACAGCATAGTCAATGCCTCTGATTCTCAAAATCAATAAAGCCAGTGAGCCAAAAGAAAATAACGGAAGACAGAGGGGGTGAAAAAGGGGAGGACGACAGAGGAATGTGGCAAAAATAAACAAACCACGCACTGTTGATACTAATATCCACCACAATCACGACACCATTCTGTCTGACATTTATGAAGATACACTGAAAAGGGTCGGAAGTACACATGATTGTTGCAGAACATCCATCGAGAAAGAAGTTCCGCAGAAAGTTCACAGCTTAAACAGACTCAAAAGCTCTAGATGCTACACGATAGCCACAAGTTTTAGTAGACACTCGTGATGTTCAACGTCTAAATTCTCCACCAGGCTTTTACGAAAAACCGCTTCGATACCCGTGGGAGTGTGACTTGGGACGTACTTGGCGAGATAAAGGCACGAATTCAGGAATTCCATAGGCGTATCGCCAGATGGCGACGAGCCAGAGACCTCGTCGGCGCTGAGATAGATAGACAACCACTGGGCGACGGCGGCCACCCTAAATGCGTTGCGGACAGAGGGGGATAACCGGATCGAGGCGGCAGACGCGGGCTGCTGCGCCGGCGGGTGCGGGGGCGGGGGCGGGGGCTGCTGAGGGATCTGAGTGGTCGCTGCTCCGATCATCACTAGAATTTCGAGCGCATTCGAGAGGGAAATTTGTGCAAAAAAATCAATGGTGTTTTGCGCGGTTTTGGTGTAATTTCTCGTCGGTGTGGGTTTTGGTTTTTTTTTTTTGAAAAATTTCAAATAAAACCTCAATATCCGCTCATTTTCTTAAATAATAGTCTAAAATAAAATTTATTTTAAATAAAGATCTGAAGTTGTACAATAATTTTGAATAAGGGCCTAAAATAATCATATGATCTCAAAAAAGGGCCCGACCTTAAGGATATTTTTGCCATTTATCTTTACGAAATTTTATTTATGTTTTTATTTGTATTTTAAAAATTTTAAAAATGGTCAAAAAAAAGTTGAAATGTTAAAAAAAGATCCATCGTCTTCATCACTTTCCCATAACCAATTGCCAAGACCACCACCAACATCTACCAAGCTACCGCTGAGGTGCCGACCCAGCCGACTAGGGCCCTTGCCAAAATCAAGAGAGGGCCACAACCATCTCCCAGATCGGGGCCAGCCCAACATTGCTAACTCCCCACCCACTGTGGGATGGCAGCATACTCGAAGAGGACTACTGATGAGAGGGAAGATCTGTTGGCAGTCGTGGCGGGAGGGGCGAGAGGAGAAGGGGTTGAGGAGGGAGAAACCGTGTGACTTCGACGACGTTGGGGTTGGGGTTGGGGTCGACGAAAGGAAAGAGTAGAGAAGGTAGGGCCTTTAGGTGGTCGTTACAGTGCGAGGCGAGACAAAGACCCAATGAGGGCAGTGGCGACAATGGCCGTGCTAGTCTTCCACGGTGGGTCATATTTTTGGAATTCTCTTCCTTTTTTTCCCCTTAATGGTAATGATGTGTTAAGCCCTAAAAATTGTCATAAAAATACAATTGAATTTTAAAACTTTCAAAAAATGTAATTAATGACTCAATTGCATTTTCGTGATAAGTTTTAGTACTTGATTGTGCTTTTTAAAAATTTTATAACTTGATTGCACTTTCGTGACAAGTTTCAAGATTTTTCAATATATTTTTCTATTATTTTATTATTATTATTACCTATTAACATTCTTATTCTAAGCCTTTATCTAATTTATTGCCATTTTAAGTTTAATAATAAAATCATTGAGTTCTATGGAATGACGAGGCACTTCTGCGGTAATGAAGTTTCGAATCCGAGCTAGGGATCTAAAGATCTTGGGGGTAAGCCTTACAAGCCTTACACCACTAGATCAGCTAATGTAGCTGTGTTTAAAATTGAACTTAGCAGAACGGATAAGAAACCGAAGAACGACTAAGTTGAATTGCCGTTGGGTAGACTTTATCAATGGACGGGTTGTGTGGGCTCAGATGGAGCGTGGTAATACTTTTAGAGAAATTGTCAAAAAAAGTCATTAACATATTTTACGGTAATCAATTTAGACATAAATTTTTTAATTTGGCCAATTCAATCATAAACCCTATAACAATTTACCAATATAGTCATTCCGTTTTCAGTCAATTTTAGCCGAAAATCACTGATATGGTTGTTAGCTGTCTTATATGACACAATCCACGCTAAAATGGACAATTTTCGTAACATAAAAAAAAGGAGATTTTTTGAATTTAAAACTTTTTTCCCCGCAATTCATCTTTCTTGAACAGCCAACGAGGGTAGCCGATACCTCGACGGTGGCTAGCAAGGGCTTGGTATGAGCCCCCTCCCCCATTCAACAAAACCCTAACAATTCACGTGATCCAACCCCGATTTCTAGCGATGTCGCTCTACACACACCATCGTATCCATGCGAGCGATCAGTGTAGCTTTCTATGGTAGTTGCGGTACTAAGGATTGGTGGCGGCACAAGCTTCCAGCCTTCGCTAGGGCCCAATGACCCCCACCGAGGAAGATCAATGGGAAAGAACAGGAAAAAAATTAAAAAGGAAAGAAAATAAAAGAAAAGGAAGACAATTCAGAGATTTTCCAAAAAATTGCAAAAATATTTCATGTCGGTACCAACCGCGTTTGTAGGTTACCCAACGTCCAGTTCAGCGATTTCCGGCTGAAATCAATCGAAATGACTACATTGCCAAATCGTTAAAGAGCGTAGAACTGAATTGATCAAATTAAAATAAACTGAAAGGTTTAAGATTGAATTGGCCACCACAAATAAGTTAAGGACAATTTGGACAATTATCTTTAAATTTTTCAGACACAATAATTGGGTGTCTCGAAAAAAACCACCCTTACCATAGTACTAGTAATATTTCCAATTAATTTTAGGGAGGCTTAAACCCGCGCCTTTCTTGACTTTAGAGACAATTTTAATTGAAGATACCCCACCCCTTCCAACAAGAGATATGATCGGGCTTTTCTAGGGCAATCGTTTCTCCAATTGATTGCTTGTGGGTAATTCACCGTACCTAAATTACATCCGAGAGCACTCAAAATTGGGACTTTTAGGCTGTGTTTGTTTGGGGGAAAAAGTTTTCCTGGAAAATATTTTTCGGATTTTCCGGCGTTTGGGGGGCGGAAAATAGGTTAACCCCGGAAAACATTTCCTCCTATGGAAAAATCCCTTTGAAAATTGTGGAAAACGATTTTCTCTTTTTAAAAACGGAAATCATTTTCCGTCGGCCGCGGCCGTCGGTCCCCGGCCATCGATCGCTGCCCACGGCCACCCGCCGCTTGCCGCCGGCCGCCGGTCGCCGCCGCCGGTCGCCGCCGCCGCCGCCGATCGCCGGCCGCCGCGCGCCGGTCGCCGCCGATCGCCGGCCGCCGCGCCGCCGCCGCCGCCGCCGGCCGCCGCCGCCCGTCGCCGCCGCCGGTCGCCCGCCGCTGGAAAATCAATTCCTTGCCAAACGACAGAAATTGTTTTCCAGTTCATTCTTAAGTATTAACCAAACACCGGAAAATATAGTTATTTTCTTGGAAAATGACTTCCTGGAAAATGTTTTCCCCCAGGAGGCCATTTTCCGTGAAACAAACGGAGCCTTAAAGTGCATTTATTTCATGATAAAATGAACGATCTGAAAAGTATTTTTTAATAAAAATAATTGCGCGTATTGCCTACAAAATAAATGAGCAAAAAATTAGTTTTTACCGTCCATGAAAGTGTTTAAGCATAGGTTATTGTTGATGACGAATATATTTTTTATTGGCTAATTATTCCAAACAATATAAGTGATCATCGTCAAAAACACGTTTTTTTAAATCATTCATTTTTTTGGAACAAATTGAGCCTTAGATGTGCTTATTGCCCATACTTCAACTTGAACTTTCGTTGAGAATTTGTCACCTCAGTGGGATCCACGCGTGCCAAAGTTGAGTAATTATGTAAAAAAGAGAAAATTAATAATGTCGTGGGCGAAAAAGAAAAAGGGTGATTATTATTTCTAACGAAGGAAATGAACGAAGATCTTATTATTTTTTAAGAATAATAGATTAATGGGGAAATAAAACTTTAAAAATGATCAGCTTATTTGCTTGCGCGCGTGCTTACGTGGGCCGGACCATTCCCATCTATGGATAATGCCACGCCAGATCCTTCCAAAAAGCGCACGACGCGTTGCTCGACACACGGTGGCGCGTGCACCTGATCACCGTGCACCCGTCCGCACCGGAAAACCCGCAACCCCTCCCCTCTCCTTTTCCCGAAAACTATAAATACCTCCCATTTTCCCCCAATTTCGTGCCCTAGAAACCATCTCCCTTCTCTACGCGTCGTCTCTTTTACTTCGCCGCAAAAATGCGCTCTCGACACCCGACCTCCATCGTCGCTTAGTCGTCTCCACTCTCCCGTTGAATTCCTCACTCGGCGATGCTTCTGTCACCGTCCGTCTTGTAACCTAGCCGGGCAGATCGCCAGGATCTATGGTGCTAGGGTTTCCACGCCTCGTGGAGGGCGGTGATGGACGCTGTGGAGCTGCCTTATCCAGTTGACGTTGCGGCGGCTGCAGTCTCTAAACTTATGGGGTCGGATGGGATTGTTGGTAGAGCGGGCCTTGGCGTCACGGTGAAGAAGGTCGAACCCCGTGGCAGCGATTTGGACCGTGTGGTCGGGATTCCGCCGATCAGGCCATGCGGCACGGCTGCTGACAAGACAGGTGAGTGGCTTTTTGGGTTCATTTCCTTCGGTTGAGCGGTTTTGATCCCGTGAATTGCTTTGTATAATCGGTTTTGAGATTGTGTAGCTGGAGAGAAGGGTTGGAGTAGTCTTGACAGTTTCGAAGCCAGAGGGAAGATTTACTCTCTTTTTGAATTCGGTTTTGTCAATTATGTGCAAAAATTTTTGTGGTTCATGCAGTTTGATTTACTCATTTGTGCTTCCTTTGGGGAGATTGGGTAAGTTCTGAGTCTATGTGAAGGCAAAAGGGCGGCTCTACCTGGAGTTCATGCTCTTCAGATTACTTAAGCCGCTTTAGTAACAGATACTAGTACGAGAAGTTTGCTCTCTAGTGGCTATTCTAACTGTTAAAAGGGGAACGAAAAAAAAGTGCTGGTAGAAAGGGTCCTTATATAAAGTGATTTGACTTTCTACTGGATTGCCTTTGGTCGCAGTCATTTACATCCCCAGGGCGCATCTTTCCCTTTCCTTGCTGGTAATTAGACCGGGTATTATTCCTCTATGAAAAATGGAGCTTTCACCTTTTTGTGGTCTCTTATTCTGATCTTTTTGGTTGTTAATTGAAAGTCTGGCCTTCATCATTATTTGAATGGTCTGAGCGAGAAATACAGAACAACTATTACCTCGAAAATTTTATGTGAAATTGAGTTGCTTCCCCTTATTAGTTCTGATTGAAGGGTTATCTTGTTCTATCATTATCTTTCCAGATGTGGCAACTCCTGTAAATGCTTTGGACATGCCTTCCCAGCATAAAAGTACAGAAGCTGAAAATTATAGGCATAATCATCTGCTGCCGGATTTGCATAGTAAAGACGTATCTCAAGATCTTTCCAGGACTGATGTGAATTTTGTTCGTAGCCCTGGTTCTGAAGATGTTCGATTGCCATGGAAAGCAGGGAAAGTTTCAAGGAACAATAATACATGCTCCAAGAGAGCACGAAGTAATCAAGTGGAAGATGCTTCAGCAGTTACTTTAGCAGACGAAGTTAAGGGATTGAAAGATAAATCTTTGACAAGAAGTGGCTCTTTAGGTAATTGTCGGTATTTGAAAAGTCAAAAGTAGAAGCTATGAGTTGCCATTAACACATATATATATGAGTTGCCATTAACACATACATATGCTCCAATAAGTTAACTTTTAACTTTTAGGAACTTAAATGTCCCAAGATAGTAGTACTTTTGCTGCCCAAATTGAAGTTCTGTTGGTCATGCTCTAATCCAGCCTTTTCAGTTGCTAATGCTCTATTCAATGGCTGAGACTTCAGCTTTCGAGAGTATGTTGATGTGAGAAGGTTAACTTCAATAATATGGGTGTACGTCCGACGCAATTTGAAAGTGGTGAATGTAAGCATTTAAGTTAGATTCCCTTGAGAGGCATTTTATGATTGTTGATAAAAGGATTTCTTCTTTCAGTGAAGCATACTCGAATTTTTACCATATTTTTGCGGCCTTCTAGCTATACGCTAGTTCATAAGTTTAGCAGGAGATGTATATCCTGTACCTCAAGTTCAAGTCAAAGGAAACCATATTTTCCATGATAGAGATCAGAGAATTTCCTTCTGTTTTTGATTCTTGCATTTCCTGTTATAAGTAAGATTAGATACTTCTTCCCATATTGTGTTGCCATGGAATGTGTCATACCTGAAAGGTTGTTCGAGTAATGGTTTAGTTTGACATTATTGAAAGTTTGTACTGTCATTGCTCTGATAGTTAGTATTATATCTATTTTTTTCATACGAGGTAGTAGTACTGATTATGTTTCTACTTTTATGTTCTATTGCACCACTCCCCAGAGAAAAGTCATTCGGGGAAACAGAGGACCGTTGGCAGTAAACGGGTTGATAGAAGAAACAGCAAAGCCCCTGTGAAGAGTAGATATGACACTTTCACGATGAGGCCTTGTTCTTCAAGTTTCACTGTCTCTCCAGGAGGAAGCAATTTTCTGGGTACAGCCACTCTACATTTTAATCATAGCTTTACCCATTCAGAAAACTTTAGATCGATTTTCAGTTTTTTCCTTTTTGTTAATGTTGAGGAAAAATGCGCATTTTTGTTTAGAGAGAACTTTCTCGAAAGATGTCGTCTTTGGCAGAGAATTGATGTGAATGCTATAAGGTAGTAGTATCTTGTCAGTGGCAATTTTGCCATTTCTATTAGTGGACCATAAAATAACTCTGCATCCGAGCGTATGAACATGCTGCAACTTCGGGCAGTTACCTTGACTCAGTTCCATGATATGCTTTATGGCTCATGCAATTTCTGGTGCTTGTTATGTTTCTGATATTGCAGACCAATGGTAGAGAAAGAAGTAATCATTATAAGTTAAGATAGTTTTTGGCAAATACTAGAAATACTGGCGCTGTGAGGTGCAGAGCATTTGCCGAGATTCAGGAGAATAGGAGTGAGATTACTGTATTGCCAACAGCCAAAGCATTTCAAATGACTCTTAGCCTCTTATAGTATTGTAGATAAGTTTATCATTGTCTGCAAGCCTGCTTAAGCGTGAAACCTGGCTCTTGGCTTGCACTTCAAGAAGAGAGTGGAAGCAGAGAACGGAGTAATGAGCAATTGCATGTTCGTAGGCATGGCAGTTTCAGACATAGGCACCGGAAAGTTTTTTTTATTCTTAATAGTTTGAAATAAAGTATGCCAACTCTGGTTGTGGAACTTTTTCATATGTTGGTACTTTCATTGTAGAAGGTGTTGCTCTGGAAATAAGCTTGCTAAGAAAATGTGACGTGATTCCCTGAAATTAGAGTTTTGTGCATTGAGGGATTTTTCAATTGCCAGAAAGGTGGATAATAGATGCTTTTGTACTTTATTGGAAATGACCATCCTACCATGATCCCCTTGTCCATTCCTATGGACCAACCAGTATCTATGCACACAACATAATTTTTACCTTTCAGGTGTGACTACTCCGAAGTTACAGACGCACAGGATATATTGACTGAATTAATACGTATCTTTGCTATTTATAGGAGTTATATCTCAGCCGTTTCCACTGGAAAGCAAAGATCATCATCTACTATCACCGAGTCTACGCATTTTATCTTTTTATGAATAGCTTTCTCCGCTAATATTACTGATTTTTTCTTGATATTCCCACATTCTTATCGCATCACTGAATGTCTAATAGATGCTTCAAAGATCTTTAAGGGCCTAAATCCTTAAGGACTCTCAATCTGCATCTCCTTAGTCATTTGTCCTAATACTTTGCGAGAGTGCATGGATTTGCTAAGTTTTTCAGTTGGCCGGCTTCTCTGGACTGAGGTCTTTTGGGCAAGAGCATTCTGCTGTAGCTCTATCAGGGTTTCGTTCCAGTGGACTTTAAATTTGGCTGGCTTTTCTGGACTGAGGCTAGTTCTTTCAAAATGTTGCGCTACTTGATGTTTGGGCAAGAGCATGCTGATGTAGTTCTTACATGATGTACTGCACTAGGATTGAGTTGTTCTGATTGTTGGTAAATATATATCTCTCCTGAACAAACTTGAAAACCAGAAATAACTAAACAATCGAGTGACTTAACTCATCGAAATGAAGAAAAGAGTAACATAAGCTACTGACAAGCTATTCCTCCTATCTACCATGCTTGTGTTCGGCTTTTCAAGCAGCATATAGTAAGTGTTAGCATTAATGTGGCACAAAATAGTAGCTTGGTTTCACCTGTCCTTTGTTTTCAGTTGGCTCTGTCGCTTACAGTTTCTGAAATGTGATGTTTTAAGAGGTATTAAAATTGATTTAACCTGGACATCCTTTTAATGACAGGGTTCTATGGTCTGAAGTCAGAGAATCGCGATATTACAAAGCTTATGGATGACCTATCATTGATTGACATCCTTGAGGGTACATTCAAATGCCCTAGTTTAGGCAAAGAGAAAGGGAAGAAATCAGCTAATGCCGATGATAAATTAACTCTATCAGTTAGAAAGGCATTCTCTGTGCTTCAGCCCCTGAGGCGAGGCCAATCGCAAAATATTGCTGAGATAGACAATTGTGAAGAGAAGAAAATATCCTCTGTGCTAAGCTCTGCGTCCGTTGCAGAAAGTGGTGCTGAGGGTGATTACAGGGACATCTTGGTTGACCCCTCTTCATCCAATGAGGTAGGTTTGGAGGAGTATTTATAAGAATAAGAAGATTTTTCGAATTTTCATTTTGAATTTTGCAGGGAGAGTGCACATACTTGGGCCATCTTTGATCTCTATGCATGTGGACTTTTTGCAAGCGTAACTCGACCAATGATTCTTCATGCTTTTGATATTGATCACATAAGTCTTTGCTATATGGCATAGCTCTGCTCGAACAAACATAATTAGCCTAATGTGTGGTGGATCTGTTGTACCCGTGAACATCTTAGGATTTGGGTTGACACAGTGAGAGTTGCCTGCTACCCAGTTTCTTCCTCTAATTCTGTTTGTAACAACCAGGGCCCCTGTGGGAAGCCAGAGACCCCTATGGATCCTCTTGATTTGCCACTTTATACTCCAAAAGATCTATGGGGGAGATTGTCACTTGCTCCAACTAAAGATTTGGACTCCTTGCTCCTGGATGCTGCAAAAGCTGCATTATCTTCAAAGACCATGTCTGATCTACGTTCAGGCAAGCAAATAGTTCGCCGAGGTTGCTTGCCGCCTTTTGCATGGTCACATGCTTTTAATGGACATTCTCGGAATAATTCTGATGCCACCAAATTGTCCATTAGTAGGAGTACTTGCCAGGGTAGATGGGTAAGGGTAGCAAGCCCTATGATTTTGGCTGCAAATTCATCTGATTGTTATACTGACTTGGGCTCTATCACCTATAATGAGGGTTTAGTTCCCTCTGTAAAAAGAAAAGAAGGGATTTCGGCAAGTAAAATTGCTTCTCGATGGAACTGGGCGTCATCTTCTTCTGCAACTTGCTCTTTTCCCCCAACCCAACTCTGGGTAAGACATTCCGGCATTGTTCAGATTCTATGGATTCTATAAGTTTATCCTGTTGCTCCTTCTAACAGCCTTTGTTTGGTTAAATGGAGCAGTGCAATCTAGACTTGAGACGGAGAATGAGATTCAAGGTATAGCATCTATCTACTTGGTTTGTTTGTCTGCTAACATGTGATTTTATGTACCTGGGAATGACTGGTATAGAATAAGAATTTTGTAACCGATATACGTGAATTATGTCGTATATTGCAGGATAATATGTTAAACATAGTTTTATATATTTGAAGTAGTCACTACATAATTATAATCTCAATGCAATATTTTGATGTTGGATGGTCATGTATGATTCTCTGACTCTAGACAGTGTGATGGGAGGAATTTTAAACATGTAGAAACTGTTGCCAAAAATATGTATAATTCATAACTAGACCCTCGTAAGCAATAGAATGATCAAGTTATGCAGATTTCAATTACCACTCTCATTAGTTACGGGACCTCAGTTAATCATAGTAGTGGATTACCACTCCCAGTTGGAAAATTATTCTATCAATCAAAAACGCCTTTGCAAAACAAGAAAAAAAAAAAGAAAAAAGAAAAGGCCCTTTGCCGTTTTGTTCACATGGAGTCTTATCACATTTCCGAAGTTTGGAATTTAAGAGATTTCAAGTCATTTGAGGGTGAAAGAACTTTTGAAAATTTTAATGCCAGGCGGTCTAATTCTAATTCATCTGTTCAGCTCCTTGAGGTTGTTTTATTTTCCCTAGTGTTAAGTGGCAAGTGATGAGGGTTGCATGCTTTTTTTAATCTTTTAAGGCCTCCTCAAAGAGAAAGCAGTGTTAAGAGTTGTATAATAGACACATAAACTGATGTTGTATACCTTTATTAGATGTTTTATTCCTGGTTCCCAAAAACTGTTCTGTTACATGACAGAGAGCCGGTGCCCAAGTGTGTTAGCTGCTGCGCGAACCTTGTGTGGTATTGCAAGCAAGGAATCCGGGGGGTCTCTGCTGAAGTGGTCAAGAAAGCCTCTGCAAAAGGCACTCAAACCTCGGAAGTTGAAGTTGAGCAAAAATTGTGAGGAAGCCCTTGTGACGCCAAAATCAGAGACCAAAGATGTCGCCAATAGTTTGGACCGGATACCATTGTCGAAGAAGCCAAAGCTCTCCAACATGGACATCTGCTTTCCTAAACCTTCAATGAGCTGGTCTACCCCCAGATCGAGCAGATCATCACCAAGCAGATCAGTCAGGGACTTTGTTGCTGAAGCCAGACATTCTGTGGCTAGCATCTCAAAGCAAGCGAGCATGCTGCCACCAGTGGCACGGGTTCTTGATAAGGCTTATGACAGCCAACAGAAGCCCAAAACTTCCATGTCGTTGTATTGGAGCAGAGGCAGGGACGGTCTACACTGAGTTGCCCTCTCCTCCGTTAAGGGCCAATTTGCACTGTATTTACTGTTTTACGATTGGGGGTGGGGAAAGGAACGGACGGATTTTGTACATAATGTATTGTCGAAACTGTGAAACAGTCGGAATAGAAGATGCCCCCTCTAGGATGCGGAAGCGGGTAATGTTGTAACCTGTAACAATTATTAGGTTTCACCAACAAGTTTAGCATACCGAGACGAATTGTTTGCCGCCCTCTGTAAAGCATTTGAAGTGGCAGTTGAATTCTTACTTTTGTACCCAGATCCTCTTGACAGATTTGCTGCTTTCATTTCTGTTTGCGCCATTGCAATGGCTCGTGGCTCTTCTTTGTTACTATCGAGTGCAAAGGAAGTGATTTGAGGAATGCCACATGATGACAAGAGAGAGAATTGTGATGCATCTTCAGATAACAAATATTAATTAGGGCAAAATGTGAGTGCTCCCCGCTTTACGTTGGCAAAATTTGGTCGAATCTTGTGATGCCCCCTCTAGGTTGCGTCAAATCAATCAATCAAGGATGCATTTTCTACTATTCTTCGTACTCGTTCTTTTGGAAGAGTTTTTAGGATCCGGATCTCCTAACATGGAAATTCCCTAATGTTGAGAGGAAAAACATTGAGTAGGAACTTTTTTGGATTTGAAGAATTTTGAATCTCTTCCCACTCATTTTTTTCCCGTCAATGTTAAGGGATTCATTTCCGAGTTTTTATGCCCCCCTCTCTCTCTCTCTCTCTCCCACCAACATCAGATACAGAGCATCATAAGTAACTCCGAAACAGGTTCTATTTAAAAGTCATCGTCACACCACAAAAAAATATAAATATTTAGATCTGGGAACAGTGCACGAGATGGGGATGTAGCTCAGATGGTAGAGCGCTCGCTTAGCATGCGAGAGGTACGGGGATCGATACCCCGCATCTCCATTTCCTTTTTCCCAGAATCTCTTCTCACTTTTTCACTGTCGCTGCTTCTTCTCCTCCCCCCATTTTTGAGGACATTCCACTTGATGATTTTGATCCACAGTTGCCAGAACATATAGCCATTGGCAACTTCTCTCTTGTTCCCTCATCCTCATTCCTAGGAAAACATTTGATCCAACAGCAGAACAAGAGCCATGGCGAAACTGCAGTCGAACCCCGCCCGCACGGCCAGCACGAACACCTCCGTCCCGAATGAGCCCCCGCTGAGACCGACCTCCTTCCTCCTTATTTCCGCCACCACATCCCGCGACGACTCCTCGAGCACTTTACACGACCGGTTCGCGTACGACCCCTCGATCACGTACTCTCGTGCCTTACCGGGCGTGGCGCGGCACACGTACGCGATAGCATTGGAAGCAGCACGGAAGAGGCCAACCCGCCTCCTCACGCGGCAAATAGGCTTCTTCTTTCTTGATAGTTTGCCAGATTTGTAAGGAGGTCCGTCGTCGCCAACCTCGCCTTCATAGACTAGCCAGTCATCTAGCCTCGCAAGTAGTTTCTGCATTTCAAGTCCCGAGAGAAGATGACTGAGTCTATACGCTTGCGATCTTAGCGAAAATGATCAGCAGATACAGAAAACACGTCCGCTACGCTATGCTACCCTACCTTACCTTGAGACGGCGCAGGGTGAGGACGGATTTGCCGGCGCCGTCCATGAGGACAACCTCCCGCTGACGCCCGCCGCCGTAGATGTCGACTCGGTAGACTATGTTCCCGCGCGAGTCGATCACCGTGAAGCCATTGCAGTTGATCAGGAGCGACTTCCTCCACACCGTGAAGGAAACGCAGGCCTCTTGCTCGTTATTATCGCGTTGGGATTCGCCGATCTGGTGTCGATCCTCGTTCGGAATTGGCTCGATCGAGGATGCCAGGCGTTTGCATTCATTCTCGAACTGCAGCTCTTCGTGGACGGCTCTTGATAAATATTTCAAGAACAGGAACATCTTCCTCGTCGGGTGCGTTTCTGTGTCGGAAGGCTCGAAGTGGCGAAGGGGAGTCCCGGTCTGAGGTTTACTTATATTGAGGTTGATATGCGGACGGAAAGTTTGAGGTTCGAGTCACGCGTCATTCACGGATGAGTTAGCATATAAATTACAATTTCGCACTTTGTGAAATCAGATCAAACGTCGAGTCAGCTGTAGTCGCGGTGTTAAAACTGTTGTGATACAATGAAAAAGCTAACCAGGTAGTGCGATAAAATTAGTACGAAATCACCGAAAAAATAAATGAAGAATAATAAAGAATATCATAGTTTCTTCGCTCGAGTATTTTCTATACTTAAATCAAGTCCAAGGAAATCCACAAATATTATATCATAATCTCTCACAGAGAACTCACTAAAAAAAAGTCATAAAGAGATAATTGAATAATCCTTTTGTTTGTCCTGTGATATTTGATATTAAAGTAATATTTATTTTCAATAATCTCACCTTGACTGACGTTTATGCCAAATAGCCATCAGATAAGTCTATTAAGCCAAAGTTGAGCTTAGGGCCTTAGGCTTGTCTAGAGAAAAATAAACGGTCTACAAGTCCATAGAATCTTCACCTCAAGAAGTTTCTTTATTGTCACATCCTCTTCCACGTGCCAATTCTCACACAGAAATTTCGATCATCAATGAATTTGATTCTCTAGTGATAACTTTGACTTCTACCGAACATCACATCAGTCAGATGTCTCACGCCAACATCACTTATCGAGTCATTAAACCACAGTGCCTCGTTAACTCATTTGCTAGTCACCGTGTCTCTTTAAGACATCTTCCAAAATAGATCACAACTAATAGAAGCAAGCATAATTGCTCAGAATCAATGATCTTCTGAGCAATTATGCTTTGCTTCTATTAGTTGTGATCTATTTGGAAGATGTCTTAAAGAGACACGGTGACTAGCAAATGAGTTAACGAGTCACTGTGGTTTAATGACTCGATAAGTGATGTTGGGGTGAGACATCTGACTGATGTGATGTTCGTAGAAGTCAAAGTTATCACTAGAGAATCAAATTCATTGATGATCGAAATTTCTGTGTGAGAATTGGCACGTGGAAGAGGATGTGACAATAAAGAAACTTCTTGAGGTGAAGATTCTATGGACTTGTAGACCGTTTATTTTTCCTCTAGACAAGCTAAGGCCCTAAGCTCAACTTTGGCTTAATAGACTTATCTGATGGCTAATTTGGCATAAACGCAGTCAAGGTGGAGATTATGAAAATAAATATTACTTTAATATCAAATATCACAGGACAAACAAAAGGATTATTCAATTATCTCTTTATGACTTTTTTTTAGTGAGTTCTCTGTGAGAGATTATGATATAATATTTGTGGATTTTCCTTGGACTTGATTTAAGTATAGAAATACTCGAGCGAGAAACTATGATATCTTATTATTCTCATTATTTTTTTCGGTGATTTCGTACTAATTTTATCGCACTACCTGGTTAGCTTTTCATTGTATCACAACAGTTTTAACACCGCGACTACAGCTGACTCGACTTTGATCTGATTTCACAAGTGCGAAATTGTAATTTATATGCTAACTCATCCGTGAATGACGCGTGACTCGAACCTCAAACTTCCGTCCGCATATCAACCTCAATATAAGTAAACCTCAGACCGGGACTCCCCTTCGCCACTTCGAGCCTTCCGACACAGAACGCACCCGACGAGGAAGATGTTCCTGTTCTTGAAATATTTATCAAGAGCCGTCCACGAGAGCTGCAGTTCGAGAATGAATGCAAACGCCTGGCATCCTCGATCGAGCCAATTCCGAACGAGGATCGACACCAGATCGGCGAATCCCAACGCGATAATAACGAGCAAGAGGCCTGCGTTTCCTTCACGGTGTGGAGGAAGTCGCTCCTGATCAACTGCAATGGCTTCACGGTGATCGACTCGCGCGGGAACATAGTCTACCGAGTCGACATCTACGGCGGCGGGCGTCAGCGGGAGGTTGTCCTCATGGACGGCGCCGGCAAATCCGTCCTCACCCTGCGCCGTCTCAAGGTAAGGTAGGGTAGCATAGCGTAGCGGACGTGTTTTCTGTATCTGCTGATCATTTTCGCTAAGATCGCAAGCGTATAGACTCAGTCATCTTCTCGGGACTTGAAATGCAGAAACTACTTGCGAGGCTAGATGACTGGCTAGTCTATGAAGGCGAGGTTGGCGACGACGGACCTCCTTACAAATCTGGCAAACTATCAAGAAAGAAGAAGCCTATTTGCCGCGTGAGGAGGCGGGTTGGCCTCTTCCGTGCTGCTTCCAATGCTATCGCGTACGTGTGCCGCGCCACGCCCGGTAAGGCACGAGAGTACGTGATCGAGGGGTCGTACGCGAACCGGTCGTGTAAAGTGCTCGAGGAGTCGTCGCGGGATGTGGTGGCGGAAATAAGGAGGAGGAGGTCGGTCTCAGCGGGGGCTCATTCGGGACGGAGGTGTTCGTGCTGGCCGTGCGGGCGGGGTTCGACTGCAGTTTCGCCATGGCTCTTGTTCTGCTGTTGGATCAAATGTTTTCCTAGGAATGAGGATGAGGGAACAAGAGAGAAGTTGCCAATGGCTATATGTTCTGGCAACTGTGGATCAAAATCATCAAGTGGAATGTCCTCAAAATGGGGGGAGGAGAAGAAGCAGCGACAGTGAAAAAGTGAGAAGAGATTCTGGGAAAAAGGAAATGGAGATGCGGGGTATCGATCCCCGTACCTCTCGCATGCTAAGCGAGCGCTCTACCATCTGAGCTACATCCCCATCTCGTGCACTGTTCCAGATCTAATAATTTATATTTTTTTGTGGTGTGACGATGACTTTTAAATAGAACCTGTTTCGGAGTTACTTATGATGCTCTGTATCTGATGTTGGTGGGAGAGAGAGAGAGAGAGAGGGGGCATAAAAACTCGGAAATGAATCCCTTAACATTGACGGAAAAAATGAGTGGGAAGAGATTCAAAATTCTTCAAATCCCAAAAAAGTTCCTACTCAATGTTTTTTCTCTCAACATTAGGGAATTTCCATGTTAGGAGATCCGGATCCTAAAAACTCTTCCAAAAGAACGAGTACGAAGAATAGTAGAAAATGCATCCTTGATTGATTGATTTGACGCAACCTAGAGGGGCATCACAAGATTCGACCAAATTTTGCCAACGTAAAGCGGGGAGCACTCACATTTTGCCCTATTAATATTTGTTATCTGAAGATGCATCACAATTCTCTCTCTTGTCATCATGTGGCATTCCTCAAATCACTTCCTTTGCACTCGATAGTAACAAAGAAGAGCCACGAGCCATTGCAATGGCGCAAACAGAAATAAAGCAGCAAATCTGTCAAGAGGATCTGGGTACAAAAGTAAGAATTCAACTGCCACTTCAATGCTTTACAGAGGGCGGCAAACATTCGTCTCGGTATGCTAAACTTGTTGGTGAAACCTAATAATTGTTACAGGTTACAACATTACCCGCTTCCGCATCCTAGAGGGGGCATCTTCTATTCCGACTGTTTCACAGTTTCGACAATACATTATGTACAAAATCCGTCCGTTCCTTTCCCACCCCCAATCGTAAAACAGTAAATACAGTGCAAATTGGCCCTTAACGGAGGAGAGGGCAACTCAGTGTAGACCGTCCCTGCCTCTGCTCCAATACAACGACATGGAAGTTTTGGGCTTCTGTTGGCTGTCATAAGCCTTATCAAGAACCCGTGCCACTGGTGGCAGCATGCTCGCTTGCTTTGAGATGCTAGCCACAGAATGTCTGGCTTCAGCAACAAAGTCCCTGACTGATCTGCTTGGTGATGATCTGCTCGATCTGGGGTAGACCAGCTCATTGAAGGTTTAGGAAAGCAGATGTCCATGTTGGAGAGCTTTGGCTTCTTCGACAATGGTATCCGGTCCAAACTATTGGCGACATCTTTGGTCTCTGATTTTGGCGTCACAAGGGCTTCCTCACAATTTTTGCTCAACTTCAACTTCCGAGGTTTGAGTGCCTTTTGCAGAGGCTTTCTTGACCACTTCAGCAGAGACCCCCCGGATTCCTTGCTTGCAATACCACACAAGGTTCGCGCAGCAGCTAACACACTTGGGCACCGGCTCTCTGTCATGTAACAGAACAGTTTTTGGGAACCAGGAATAAAACATCTAATAAAGGTATACAACATCAGTTTATGTGTCTATTATACAACTCTTAACACTGCTTTCTCTTTGAGGAGGCCTTAAAAGATTAAAAAAAGCATGCAACCCTCATCACTTGCCACTTAACACTAGGGAAAATAAAACAACCTCAAGGAGCTGAACAGATGAATTAGAATTAGACCGCCTGGCATTAAAATTTTCAAAAGTTCTTTCACCCTCAAATGACTTGAAATCTCTTAAATTCCAAACTTCGGAAATGTGATAAGACTCCATGTGAACAAAACGGCAAAGGGCCTTTTCTTTTTTCTTTTTTTTTTTCTTGTTTTGCAAAGGCGTTTTTGATTGATAGAATAATTTTCCAACTGGGAGTGGTAATCCACTACTATGATTAACTGAGGTCCCGTAACTAATGAGAGTGGTAATTGAAATCTGCATAACTTGATCATTCTATTGCTTACGAGGGTCTAGTTATGAATTATACATATTTTTGGCAACAGTTTCTACATGTTTAAAATTCCTCCCATCACACTGTCTAGAGTCAGAGAATCATACATGACCATCCAACATCAAAATATTGCATTGAGATTATAATTATGTAGTGACTACTTCAAATATATAAAACTATGTTTAACATATTATCCTGCAATATACGACATAATTCACGTATATCGGTTACAAAATTCTTATTCTATACCAGTCATTCCCAGGTACATAAAATCACATGTTAGCAGACAAACAAACCAAGTAGATAGATGCTATACCTTGAATCTCATTCTCCGTCTCAAGTCTAGATTGCACTGCTCCATTTAACCAAACAAAGGCTGTTAGAAGGAGCAACAGGATAAACTTATAGAATCCATAGAATCTGAACAATGCCGGAATGTCTTACCCAGAGTTGGGTTGGGGGAAAAGAGCAAGTTGCAGAAGAAGATGACGCCCAGTTCCATCGAGAAGCAATTTTACTTGCCGAAATCCCTTCTTTTCTTTTTACAGAGGGAACTAAACCCTCATTATAGGTGATAGAGCCCAAGTCAGTATAACAATCAGATGAATTTGCAGCCAAAATCATAGGGCTTGCTACCCTTACCCATCTACCCTGGCAAGTACTCCTACTAATGGACAATTTGGTGGCATCAGAATTATTCCGAGAATGTCCATTAAAAGCATGTGACCATGCAAAAGGCGGCAAGCAACCTCGGCGAACTATTTGCTTGCCTGAACGTAGATCAGACATGGTCTTTGAAGATAATGCAGCTTTTGCAGCATCCAGGAGCAAGGAGTCCAAATCTTTAGTTGGAGCAAGTGACAATCTCCCCCATAGATCTTTTGGAGTATAAAGTGGCAAATCAAGAGGATCCATAGGGGTCTCTGGCTTCCCACAGGGGCCCTGGTTGTTACAAACAGAATTAGAGGAAGAAACTGGGTAGCAGGCAACTCTCACTGTGTCAACCCAAATCCTAAGATGTTCACGGGTACAACAGATCCACCACACATTAGGCTAATTATGTTTGTTCGAGCAGAGCTATGCCATATAGCAAAGACTTATGTGATCAATATCAAAAGCATGAAGAATCATTGGTCGAGTTACGCTTGCAAAAAGTCCACATGCATAGAGATCAAGATGGCCAAGTATGTGCACTCTCCCTGCAAAATTCAAAATGAAAATTCGAAAAATCTTCTTATTCTTATAAATACTCCTCCAAACCTACCTCATTGGATGAAGAGGGGTCAACCAAGATGTCCCTGTAATCACCCTCAGCACCACTTTCTGCAACGGACGCAGAGCTTAGCACAGAGGATATTTTCTTCTCTTCACAATTGTCTATCTCAGCAATATTTTGCGATTGGCCTCGCCTCAGGGGCTGAAGCACAGAGAATGCCTTTCTAACTGATAGAGTTAATTTATCATCGGCATTAGCTGATTTCTTCCCTTTCTCTTTGCCTAAACTAGGGCATTTGAATGTACCCTCAAGGATGTCAATCAATGATAGGTCATCCATAAGCTTTGTAATATCGCGATTCTCTGACTTCAGACCATAGAACCCTGTCATTAAAAGGATGTCCAGGTTAAATCAATTTTAATACCTCTTAAAACATCACATTTCAGAAACTGTAAGCGACAGAGCCAACTGAAAACAAAGGACAGGTGAAACCAAGCTACTATTTTGTGCCACATTAATGCTAACACTTACTATATGCTGCTTGAAAAGCCGAACACAAGCATGGTAGATAGGAGGAATAGCTTGTCAGTAGCTTATGTTACTCTTTTCTTCATTTCGATGAGTTAAGTCACTCGATTGTTTAGTTATTTCTGGTTTTCAAGTTTGTTCAGGAGAGATATATATTTACCAACAATCAGAACAACTCAATCCTAGTGCAGTACATCATGTAAGAACTACATCAGCATGCTCTTGCCAAACATCAAGTAGCGCAACATTTTGAAAGAACTAGCCTCAGTCCAGAAAAGCCAGCCAAATTTAAAGTCCACTGGAACGAAACCCTGATAGAGCTACAGCAGAATGCTCTTGCCCAAAAGACCTCAGTCCAGAGAAGCCGGCCAACTGAAAAACTTAGCAAATCCATGCACTCTCGCAAAGTATTAGGACAAATGACTAAGGAGATGCAGATTGAGAGTCCTTAAGGATTTAGGCCCTTAAAGATCTTTGAAGCATCTATTAGACATTCAGTGATGCGATAAGAATGTGGGAATATCAAGAAAAAATCAGTAATATTAGCGGAGAAAGCTATTCATAAAAAGATAAAATGCGTAGACTCGGTGATAGTAGATGATGATCTTTGCTTTCCAGTGGAAACGGCTGAGATATAACTCCTATAAATAGCAAAGATACGTATTAATTCAGTCATATATCCTGTGCGTCTGTAACTTCGGAGTAGTCACACCTGAAAGGTAAAATTATGTTGTGTGCATAGATACTGGTTGGTCCATAGGAATGGACAAGGGGATCATGGTAGGATGGTCATTTCCAATAAAGTACAAAAGCATCTATTATCCACCTTTCTGGCAATTGAAAAATCCCTCAATGCACAAAACTCTAATTTCAGGGAATCACGTCACATTTTCTTAGCAAGCTTATTTCCAGAGCAACACCTTCTACAATGAAAGTACCAACATATGAAAAAGTTCCACAACCAGAGTTGGCATACTTTTTTCAAACTATTAAGAATAAAAAAACTTTCCGGTGCCTATGTCTGAAACTGCCATGCCTACGAACATGCAATTGCTCATTACTCCGTTCTCTGCTTCCACTCCTT
>JAGVVM010019932.1:0-14922 GCA_019149425.1 Psidium friedrichsthalianum
AATTTTTAATAGGGGCTAACTCAAAGATTGAAAATTGGACGACGTCCACCGCCCCTAGATTTGGCGAGGATAAAAAGGAGGATCGGGGATCACCATGGGAGGGTTTTTGGTCGAGAAGCTTCAAGACTGGTCAAACTATTTGGCGAGCAATCGAGTCCCAACATAGGCGGCACGAGCTTCCTGAAGCTTAAGGGAATCATTTGAACGAAACGGTAAGTCGTTTCACTGTCATTGTGATTAAATGCCATTGACGCACGGTTGAAGGTCCGTCAATGGCGAGTTCTGTATTTCTCTACTGTTCTTCGCATTTCTTGGCTTAAAACACTCCTACGGTTGTGCTGCTTTCATTGCTGCCTTGCCTTTGCATTTTCATCGCGTGAAACCCCTGTGGCCACCCTCTCTACCCCTGAACTGGCTACGAGCTCGTATACTCGTCTCCTGTGTTAAACAGAGCCGCACAACCCTCAGGTAAGTCTTCTCGTGTCTCGTGCATGCTGCTCGCCTGATTTGTGTAGCTCATTAACACGCGTTCACTAGTGTTCCTCTCTTCGTCGGAGCAGTCTCTGGCCGAAGTAACAGGGTAGTTCCGAGCAATTTTAGGACCTGAAGTTTGGGTGCGCACATCCTTGGAGGATTAGGAGTAGATTTGGCTCGGGTACGAGGAGTTTCAGGTAGATTTTGGGCCATTTTTAGGCCTGCCGCGAGGCACCGGTGATTTCTACCGACGCCGATCATCTTCCCCGATTGCACGTCAACCGGGTCAACCTTTGTTGACCTGGTCAATGATGACATTGCAATGACTAGTACCCCACGTCGGATGCCACGTCAGCACAGTGAATATAAGGACTAAACAAAACTACAAACCCGATCCAATGGTTAGGATAGAGCCACGTGTCAAGATCTCGAAATTCTAGAAATAAAATCCTAATCCGAATTTCATAACCATTTGCAAAAATTAAAAATGACGGACAGTCAGGATCTGGTCCCCAGGTTAGATCTCAGCCGTAGGATTAGTATGGAGAATGAGCGGTCAAGATCTGGTCAGGGTAGATCCGACGGTGGAATTTGGTCCGTTGATCCGAAGGTTGTCGTTTAGCCGCGTGGATCATTCCTGACCATAGGATTAAAATAGGCGAAAAATAAACAAAAATAGAATAAAAAAATCTTAAAAAATTCAAAAATTCAAAAATGTCTAAAGCTGCGTCGTTTTGGGTTAGGTCTGTCGGACCTGGTCAACCCGACCCGGTCCGTGGAATTAAATAAAAAATAATAAAAACATTAAACATAAATGAATAAGAAAATAATGACAGAAAAAATAACAAAAAAATTCAAAAAATAGGGGAAAATCAGGAAAAATTACAAAAAATTAGAAAGTCCAAAAAATCTAGAAATCGTAGAAAAAATATAGAAAAATAAATAAAATAATAAAAAATATATAAAGAAAAGAAAAAAAAATTCTAGAGAATTTGGGAAATTCTAGGAAAATTCTAAAAAATTTGGAAAATAGGAAAAATCGGGGACAGGTCAAAATTCCCGCAAAAAATAGAAAAAGTCCTTAGAAAATCATAAAAAAAACCTCAAAAAAATTTCAGAAAAATTCAAGAAAATTAAAAAAAATTGGAAAAATCCAGAAAAATTCTCAAAAAATTTTGAAAATTAAGGAAAAACCATGCCCAATTGGTCTGATCCCTTTTCACATTTTTAACCTCCCGAGCATTAGGAAATTACCATTTTACCCTCTAGCCAACTTGACCCAAATTTTTCCAAATCACTCCTGAACTTAGTTGGCATTTCCCCTAGGTTTCTGAGACTCCTCTATGCTCATTTTGATTTGTCTTCACTTGATTTGATGTGAATTCTCATTTTCTTGATTGTGCAATTATCCTTCATGATTGTGATTGATAGGACAGATGATCTCATTGTGCATGAACCCTTTAGGTTTTCTTAGGACTCACCTTACCCAAAGAACACCTGCATGAACCCTCTAGATTAGAAAATCACTCAATTTAGATACCGAAAGTGCGTTAATAACAATATTGGCGTAACTAAGTCCCCGAATTTAGATCTCTAGTCTTCGTAGAATCGAACGATTTCTCCTAATTGTTCGATAGGGTTTCCAATCATACCCTCCAATAATTGATTGATGGTGACTCCGATGACATCCACACTGATCACATGTCACCCGACCACACTAAGGTCGACCTCGATTTAAAATTTTCCTGACGCGATTTGGTATGGGCCTGGGAGAGCCCGAGCTAAGCCCAAATCTTAAGATGGACCTAGCAATCCATTAACTCCCTCGGGATCCGAAATCTCGGGAGGGTCGCGACAGACTAGCGACTTCGCTGGGGACTGGTTTTAACCCATTAGAGGACTTGAGCCGATTAAAAAGTTGGGTGTTTTCTAACATGTTTTTCTGCAGGCGCTCTTGAAGATGAGGTAAGTCCACTAAATAAATGTGTTAAATGTTCTTGTAGATGGAAGTTATAAGGGGAGGAGTGATTGCTGACGTGTTTTATGCAGTGTTGGAGTTTAGGATTGTTTGTTTATTTCATGCAAATTAGAGCGCTGTTTGATATCAACTGCTGTGCATGTCCTGCATACTTTGAGGATCACGACACCTGCACACACAAGCGCCTAAACCCAAACTGCGAAACGCTCTTCTTAGGTCGCCATAGATAGGGATCGATATGTAAAACCCCAGCGTTTGATTGCACCTGGGTTGACCATATTTGATCTTGCTCGCTATCTGAATTGATGATTCTTCCCACTTGACGTTTGATTGCGCTTGTGGGCAAAGTCGTCGAGTCAGATAGTGGGAGCCTTTTAGGTCCATACCCTGTCCCTTCTTTTTTTTCTAAAGTCAATTCCTCACTTGTCTCATGCGCATATGAATTGGGCGGTTGGTATACCTAACACCAAAAAAAAAAGGGTCTGGTTGGTAAGGCTTTCTTACTTTCGGCTTATAATTCATTTCCATACACTTTAAATTATATACACCATGCATCTCACACATCACCTCATGAGTGAGTCGTCATCTCGATGATTGGTTTGAAAGCCATTTTAGGATAGAAAGATAATTTTCCACACACTTTAAATTTTCGGATGTTGTATTTCCGCATCCCCCTGCATCCCCTCTAGATTTGATGTATTAGGGATCTTTTGGAATGTATTCGCGCATTTTTCAACTCCTTTTTGAGATTTTTAGTAGATAGGGTTGGCAATGGCTTTCATTCCAATCATTGAGGGATCCTAGCCAATTGCATAATTTCTTTGAAAGAAATCTGGGTTAAAGCCCTCTAACTGACCTCCTTTGGTCGAATAGGAGCGTTTAACCTCTATTTCGCCAAAAGAAAATATGGAATTGGACTAGTGCATTCACATTGCATCTCCATTCATTTTGCATTATAACCCGTGGTAATTAATTTTAGCACATTCTTGCATATTCAAAATAGATGGGGAAATCGGATATTAAAGTCATCCCAGTCCCACGCAAGGAGCTCACAGCATGGTGGAGCCGCCTCAGCCCAGACAACCAGGCCTATATCGAAGAACGCTTGGGGCGCTTGGTGGATCTTATCAAGGTGAACTATCAACCCGCCCTCATCCAGGCCTTAGCAAGGTTTTGGGATTCAGAGACCATGACTTTCAACTTCCGAGGACTAGAGATTACACCTACCTTGGAAGAGTATACAGCGATCATCGGACTAGAGTTCGACGACCACATTGTGCAGCCAGTATTAGGGAAGGACTCCACCCTAGCCTTGTCCAAATTTCTGCGTCTCAAGACCACAGAGATTGAAAAAATCCTCAAATCCAACTCCGGCAAGTTTACCCTCTCATTCCTCTACAACAATTACTCGTCCCTCCCGTTGAAACTGGTCTTAAACTAGCCAGAGTATTCATCCTGGCCTTCTTCGCTTTCGTCCTCTTCCTTACTTCCCAGACCACATTCGATCCTTTCATGGTCCACATTGTCAAGCAAGCATGTCATCGCTGGAATTACTCCTACATGATTCTAGCCGAAACCTTCCTTTCCTTAAACCGCTTCCAATCCACCCAAAGGGGTAAATTCCAAGCGTCCAATGGTCTTCTTTACATGTGGTTCACCTCACATATCAAAACCTTCAACCTGCGTGTCGGATGCTATGAAATTAGCCGACATATCCACCCACTCGGGTCCTTCCTGAAATGTCAATCCTCTGTCCACAAGCTATCTTTCAAAGACTGGATAGAACGACTAGGAGATTTAGAGCCAAAACAGCTTCGCTGGCGCTTGACCTGGCCTAGGATCTTAGAAGCCCCATCACAGGAGTAGATGGAAACCCTATCCCCTTACTAGGCTGCACAGGTGGAACCGCCTATTATCCTATCAGGGTGGTCAGGCAATTTGGTATGCTACAGGAGGTCCCACCAGCGGTACGTCCGGGGATCTTTGCCTTCAACCTACCACGAAGCGAGCTCACTAAAGAGACCAAGGCAGCGTACCAGGCCAAGATCGATCTCATCATCCACACTCTGAAGAGCTCCCCACTACAGGACGTGGAGTGGCCAGATTACCTATATGAGGAGATGAACATTCACCGAGCGTCCAAGGAGTACATCAAGTTGTTCAAGGAGTACCGACAGTTCTTCGTAGAACCATACGTACCCGACTACATCGTCCCGCACTTGCCCGGAGTGGAACCGTACGTACCAGAACACATGGGACCGCCGCCAGCTGAGGAAGACGAAGACCTGCGAGTATGGGACTTGGATGAATCGGAAGTCGGCGAGGATGCCTTAGCCTCCAAGCGCCGTCGGATAGAATAGACGATTTCCCCATTTGATTTTGCTTTCAATTGTAATAAGTTCATGACATTTTCATATATGATCATTCATCATGGTTTTCTTAAAGTAAATAATTACCACGGGTTATTCACCTTCTTAATAGTATGTTCATTCACATTTAATGAGTAGAAAGACCGTTTGCATGAGGCTAAGGCTCATGATCGAGTCTTTCCTCCCATTAACCACGTATGAACATAGTATCGAGAAGGTTTTAGATTTCTGCACTTTCGCTCTACTTGCGCGTTTCCTAACTTCGCTATTTTTAAACAGGTAATATCTTGTAGTCACGAGGACCCGCAGTAAGACGCGAAAGCTGAGAATGGAGAACGAAGAGCTGACTCCCAGAGTGGCTAACCTCGAAAACCAGATCAACATGATGGCTGCCATGATGGCGGAAATGAAATCGATGATGACAGCCGCGCAAGGAAGTCCCCAAGTACACCCGAAGTTAATCCCAGCACGTCTACCGACTCCGACACCAACCAGACCACCAGCACCGAATCCGAGAAAGAAGTACCCATAAGGCCCCTCCACCTGTGATCGACCTGGAGAAGGAAAAGAAGGAGAAACCCCCAGCTAAGACCGAGGAAGGCGCAAGGAGGCTCGCGAAGATCGAAGAATGCTTGAGTAGCCAGGGCTACGAATTGGCTAGGTTCGACAAGATTTCACCATTCACTAAGATAGAAGTCCCGGCCGGGTATAAGGAGCCGGAGTTCGTGAGGAAGTACGATGGGACGGGCTGTCCCCGGGCTCACCTGAGATACTATCTGCGCAAAATGGCGCATTACTCAGACTACGTCCCGTTGCTGATGAATACCTTCCAAGAGAGTCTATCAGGTGCTGCTCTAGCATGGTTCATCGAGCTTGACATGGAGGAATACGACAGTTGGGAGGATCTGGCAGAGGAGTTCCTCCACCAATACAAGTTCAACACGGCCACGGCGCCGACCAGGGAAGATCTGTTGAGAACCACGAAAGGGAGAAACGAGACAATACGTACCTTCGCTCAGAGGTGGCGGGCCATAGCTACCCAGGTTAAACCAGCCATTCCGGAAGAAGAGTTAGTGGACCTGTTCTTGAAGATGCTGCCGCTCGAATATTTTGAGAAGTTGAATACTTCGGGCTGTCAAACTTTCACCCACCTCGTCAAGGAGCGGAACGTCATGAGTGGGCTCTGAGAGAGAAGCGCGTGCCAGAGCCATCGTTTAAACGATCGTATCCGGCCAGGAGAGAACGAGAGAAAGTAGGCGACGTTGCCTTCGTACCGAACCCCCGAACCGAAGAAGTTTCCGGAATCCACCTCCACTCAGGGTGGGACATTAGGATCAGCCCCGAAGAAGTTCGAGGCAAGGAAGAAACTCCCCCGTCCTTCACACCACTCCCCGTCCTCTGTCAAAACTATTGCCCATGCTGTTGGAAGGGCACCTGGTCGCCAAAGAACCTCCGAGGCCGAATCCGCCGAGGTTTCCTGGGTTCGACGAGACCCAGTCATGCATCTACCACATGGGAGAGAAGGGGCACAACGTGGACAACTGTCTGGTGCTCAAGTATAAAGTGCAGGCGCTGATAGACGGGGGAGTATTGGAGTTTGATAAGACAGAACCGAACGTGCAGCAAAACCCCATGCGGATCACGGCAGAGTCAACGCCATATGGGATGAAGGTGACGCAGATAGGCTAGAGTGCACAGCTGATACGTCCAAGCCGCAAGAGGTGTCGGAAGTGGCCGCTACATGCCCGGCTGACAGAGAAGCCTCAAAAGAGGAGAAGATAGAATGCTTGGAGAGATTGGTCACTTTAGGCATTCTGGATGGAGCTGGCAGCTCGAGGATCGACCTATCCTCCAGCGAGTTCAAGGTGGAAGCCGACAACGGAAGTTTGGGAGAGGCCCCATGTGAACACGTGCCGAGCGAAGAGTGCGTCATAGAAGAATCTGATGAAGAACTAGATGACGAGGAAGTCCGCCGCAAGAGGGCGCATGAGGCCGACAAGAAGTTTTTGCGAGAAGCCCTCGAAAGGGGAGACATAGTGGACACTCTGGGCCAAGATAGCGGAGGCTATAACTATCGAGTACTCTACTCTGTCTCGCCAAGCTTCTTCGTCAAAACCGAAGAAATCGTCCCTGACGGGTGGGGCGGCATGGATGACCCCGTTAATGAAGAAGGAGTAGTGGTGCAGCGGATGAAGCGACCCCGAGTCATGTGAAGGAAGAGTGCGGTCTAGAAACTCAGGAACGACTTGTCAACTTAGAGAGAGGCATGGACTATATGATGGCCGAGCTGTCAAGAATGGCAGAGAACACACGGGTGCCACCCGTAGAAGAGAAGTATCAGGTGCTGGAACTGAAGAGGACCGTCGAATGGCAGAATCGAAGGTTAGCCGAATTGGAAGGTCAGTCTAAAGACCTGGCCGACATGGTGCGTGAGTTGAAGGCGATCATTGCCCGGGAAGGAAGGCAGTATCGACCCGACCAGTCGATAACATTCCCATAAAAGTTCGGAGGTGAAGGTTGCCCCTTGAATCACATCTCCTGCTATCTCAGCAGGATGGCTGGCTATCATGAGGATGATCAGGTCCTCATTAGTAATTTTGAACGCAGTCTGATAGGTCCAGCCTTATGCTGGTATCGGTCGATCGACTTTGACTGGATTTCCGACTGGGAAGATCTTGAAGAGCAGTTCATACGGCAATTTGAGCCAACGTGAAATCCACAGTCACCAAGGACGACCTTGCTCGCATCACCATGGAAGAAGGCGAGAGATTCGAGACGTTTGCACGCAGGTGGAGGATGCAGGCAAGGCAGATTCTACCTCCACTAGCCGAGAGAGAAGTAGTGGAACTTTTCATGCAAACTCTTCCCCAAGAATATTACGAACGCATGCATGCGTACGGGCTCCAGTCCTTCAGCCATGCGGTAAGCATCGGGATGAGACACGAAAGCGTCCTCCGGAGAAGAAAGCCTGGGTATGAGAAAGACCCTGACCAGGCCGGTACTTCCGCAGAATTAGTACAGACTAACGACTGCCGAAGGCGGAACGACTTTTCACCGGAGCCAATGGGGATGACACCAGAACCATGGTGTCGTGATTACGATTCGGACCACATTGACGAAGACGAACTGATCGCGGTGATAGGAACAAAGGCCCCCTTCGTGATCAAGCTAGGCGAGATAGACAAATGGGGGGACGCCGAAAGCAGTTCCTCTGAGCGTGTGGTGATCTCCTTATCTGGTCTTGATCTAGAGGATGGTAAGGCAGGACGCGAGGGAAAGGTTGAAAAGGTCGTAATAAAGGTTCCTCCACCAGCAGAATATAACCCCAGAGCTGTCCCTTGGGACTACGGAACAGGTGAGATAGACGCAGTTATGAGATCCGGCAGATGCTACGCCCCGAGGGAAGGGGAACCCGAGAAGAGAGAGGTATCGAAAGAGGACGCAGAGAGGTATTGTGAAGAGCAACGAAGTAATCGAGCAGAGGAAGATGCCAGCTCAGATCTCACTACTGGATCTCCACTCGGAGAAGCACAAGAGCGCTGATGAAGAAGTGACGGTACCATGAATCAACGATGTGCAGCTAGAGAACTTTGGATATACTGAGGGATATGAGATCTCTCTCGGATGAAGCTCCTATAGATGGGTGGGCCCATAACAAGGCCCTATACATATCGGCGAGGAGCCACGGCAAGCAGATCTCCCACGTGTTGATCGACAACGGCTCAGCGTTCAATATATGCCCGTTGGCCACACTCAGGAACCTGGGTGTAAATGAAGAGCTCATCCGTACCTCCAAGGCCACCATCAGAGCTTTTGATGGAATGAGAAAGAGCGTAGTTGGGAGATTGAGCTAGATGTCCTCATTGGACCGGTGGAGTTCTCAGTCGGGTTCCAAGTTATGGACCTCCCGAGCGCTTTCGATTCCTCCTGGGCAGACCATGGATCCACACGGCGGGAGCAGTACCCTCGAGTTTACACCAAAAAGGTAGATTCATAGTGGATGGGAAAGTAATCACAGTGCATGGAGAAATGGACGCCGCAGCCTATCAGAAAAGTGCAGTCCCGTATGTGGAGCCGGAACGAAAGGAAGAGTCCAGCTATCATTCCCTGGAGTTGGTGGCGTCACACATTAGCTCCCGGGGTCAAAAGGAGGATTCCTGCACCTTCCCAGTATACCTTAGCTCCTGGAAAGATATTACTGGCGTATGGATTCGTTCCTGGACGCGGGCTAGGAAAGAATGGTCAGGGAATTCGGTCCCCGCTGCAGTTAGACACCAACGAACATCGGGCAGGTTTAGGATATACTGGTGAATCCAGTAGGGGCTTACTTCTAGAGGCCGAGGCAGAGGCCAGTATGGAGGCCGTGGAAGCCAAGGAGGCAGAGTTGGCTCGTTCATTGGCTCCAGGGCTTGGAAAGGGAAAGCTAAGCGATCAGCATCCTTTAGATCAGTATTTCTCTGGGCGTCCCAAGATGCTAGCGACGAAACTGTCCAGAACGCAGCAGAACCCGATCTGTCCAACCCGTTCCTAGAAGACACGGTCAACGTCATCCTCGAGCGACTTGAAGAGGAATCCAACCAGCCTGTGTAAAGAGGCCCCTTTTCCTTTTCCTTGATGCATTTCAATTCTTGCATAATGTTTTCATTCCTTAGTAATGCATTAAAAAAAAATACCCTTGGATCTCCGACCGTTGGTCCAAGTGGCGTATGCTGTAATGCGGTCCACTTTCTAATAAAAGTCCCACGAGTTTTGTTGGGGACATGTGGAATAACAAATCGGCCCAATGATGATACTCGGCTTCAAATTTTTGAAGCTTGAGGGCTGATTTGCCACATGATCCCTTGTTTTCCTGAAAAATTTTAGGAGAGCGAGGACGTCCGATGAGATGAGGACTAGTCCCCCTCCTTTTCTTCGCTTCTTAAAAACAGTTTTCAAATGTTTTTGAAAAATTCATGCATCTTTATTAGTATTAGCAAAATACTGACCATGCTTGTAACATTTCAGGCATACCATCCCTCACATGCATAACAGGTTATTATGTGGCTCAGACTGTACTGATGACTTCTCCTACGGGATTGAAGAAGAATGTGATGATGACACCAGTGATATCAGGAGAGATTGGAGCAGATATGAGGAACATAAACCACTGACCGCAGAGGATACTGTTACAGTCAATCTTGGAGATTCTGAGAATTTGAAGGAAGTAAAGATTGGAGGAAGGTTATCTTCATCTGAAGCGGCTCGGTTTACTGAACTCCTCAAAGAATATCAAGATGTGTTTGCCTGGTCCTATGCAGATATGCCGGGTTGGATCCAAGTATCGTCGAGCATTCGCTCCCAACGGACCCGAGTATTCCTGCTAAGAAACAAAAGCTTCGACGCACGAAACCGGAGTTATCTAAAAAGATCGAAGAAGAGGTGATGAAGCTGCTAAAAGTGGGATTCATTGAGGTGATCGCTTATCCCGAATGGGTCGCCAATATTGTTCCGGTGATGAAGAAGGACGGAAGGGTTAGAGTCTGCGTAGATTACCGCGACCTAAATAAGGCAAGCCCAAAAGATGACTTTCCTCTCCCACACATCGATGTCTTGGTCGACAGCACAGCAGGTTTCGAGATGTTCTCGTTCATGGATGGATTTTCTGGGTACAACCAAATCCTTTTAAGGAGGAAGACAAAGCGAAGACATCGTTCATAACGCCATGGGGCACCTTCTGTTATAAGGTTATGCCTTTCGGCTTGAAGAATGCAGGGGCAACCTACCAAAGGGCTATGGTGGCTTATTCCACGATATGATGCATAAGGAGATAGAGGTGTATGTCGACGATATGATCGCAAAGTCTAAACCTGGAGATGACCACGTCCGGATACTAAGAAAGTTGTTCGAACGACTTCGGAAGTATAGATTGAAATTAAACCCCGCTAAATGCATATTTGGGGCACGGTCAGGAAAGCTTCTTGGGTTCGTGGTGAGCAACTGGGAGTAGAAATCGATCCTTCCAAAGTCAAGGCGATATTAGACCTCGGTACCCCGACGACAGTTAAGGAAGTGAGAAGTTTACTGGGGAGACTAAATTACATCGCCAGGTTTATTTGTCAGCTCTCTGATGTTGCAAAGCCATTCTTCAAGCTGCTAAAGAAGGGGGCCAAGGTGAAATGGGATTCCGAATGTCATCAAGCGCTGGAGAAGATTAAAAGTTACCTTATCTCGCCACCAGTTTTGGTGCCTCCCGTACCAGGTTCTCCGCTAACCCTATATCTCACCGTTCATCAAGAATCCTTAGGGGCTCTGCTAGCTCAAACAAGCCCAGAAGATGGCAAGGAGCGGGCCATTTATTATCTGAGCAAGAAATTTACTGCATCGGAGATGAATTACCCCACAGTCGAAAAGACTTGTGTCGCGTTGGTGTGGGTGCTACACAGATTGAGACAATACACCCTTCATCACCGCATACAGCTGGTTACAGAGAATGACCCGATAAAGTATCTCTTGGAAAAGCCAGCCTTAATCGGAAAATTGGCTAAATGGCAGGTCCTCCTGTCAGAATTTGATGTTAGAAGTTCAACTCAGAAATCCGTCAAGGGGCGAGCTATAGCGGATATGTTGGCTGAAAATGCCCAGGGATTCAGTATCCCAAGTGACGAGAAGGCAGAAGATCGTATTTCCAATTTGTCCGATGATAAATGGACAATGTATTTTGATGGCGCCGTAAACCTCGCGGGGTCTAGAACTGGGGCAATTCTTATATCTCCCGAAGGACAACATTATCCAGTCGCTGCAAAGTGACATTTCCATGCACCAACAACATCTCCGAGTATGAAGCCTGTATCCTTGGGCTGCAGCTGGCCCTCACCATGAAAGTAAAGAAACTGCAAGTATACGGAGACTCCATGCTAATCATCTTGCAAACCCAAGGTGAGTGGAAAACTAAAGACTCTAAGCTCATCCCCTATCACAGGTTCTTGGAGGAAATGATTGAAGAGTTCGAAGAGATCGACTTCGAATACCTGCCGAGAACCCAGAATCACTTTGCGGATGCCTTGGCCACCCTATCGTCCATGCTGCAAGTGACGGAAGGCTTAGACATCGAGCCATTGAGAGTCGACATTATCAAGCAACCAGCTTACTGCATGGTGATTGAGGAAGGATTTGATGACCAACCCTGGTATCACGACATCAAGAATTACTTGCTGAAGGGAGAATATCCTCCAGGGAGCCAAATGGGAGATAGAAAGTACATAGCCAAGATGGCTACCAAATTCTTTCTCAGTGGACAGACACTGTATAAGAAGTCATTTGACTCAGTCCTATTGAGGTGCGTAGACGCTAAAGAAGCAAACCTGCTTATGAAGGAGATCCATGAAGGGGAATGCGGACCACACATGAACGGCCACCTCCTCGCTAAGAAGATCATGAGGCTCGGTTACTATTGGATGACCATGGAGTCAGATTGTAATCAGCACGTGAGATCCTGCCATCAGTGTCAGGTATATGGAGACAAGATCAACGCTCCCCCGAACGAACTTCATCAGATGTCTGAAGCCTGGCCGTTTTCTATGTGGGGAATCGACATGATCGGGCCAATTAACCCTAACGCTTCAAACGGGCACCGTTTCATCTTGGTGGCGATAGATTACTTCACCAAATGGATCGAGGCCAATTCGTACGCCAACGTCACAGCTAAGAGCGTCGCGAAGTTCATTAAAAGGGATATCATCGCGAGGTACGGGACGCCCCAGGCCATTATCACAGACAATGGGTCCAATCTGAATAACAAGGTGGTGGACGATCTGTTGGACCGGTTTAAGATCAGACACCTTAATTCTTCTCCTTACCGCCCACAAATGAATGGAGCTGTGGAAGCGGCGAATAAGAATATAAAGAAGATCCTGGCCAAGACTGCAGAGAACTTTCGAGATTGGCATGAGAGGTTGCCGTACGCGTTAATGGCATACCGAACTTCGATTCGGACTTCAACCGGGGCAACACCTTACTCTCTAGTATATGGCATGGAGGCCGTTCTCCCTGTGGAAGTTGAAATCCCTTCCTTACGAATATTAGCCCAAGCCGAACTTTCGGAGGCCGAGTGGATCCGGCAGAGACATGAGCAGCTGAACTTGATTGATGAAAAGCGACTGAAGGCTATATGTCATGGACAGGCGTATCAAAAGCGGGTAGCTAAGTCATTCGACCGCAAAGTGAAGCCTAGAAGTTTTACAGTCGGGGATTTAGTTGTGAAGAAGGTGCTCCCTAATGTTCCCCATCCCGGGGGCAAGTTCGCACCGAATTACGAGGGTCCGTACATAGTACAGAAGGTTTTACCTGGCGGCGCTTTGATTCTCTTGAATATGGACGGGGAAGAATTGGCAAATCCTGTAAATGCAGATGCTGTCAAGAAATACTACCCTTGAATAAGACAAGGATTTGATCAGTTCTCGTACCCCACTGGTGTCTGAGCCACATTGAGACCCACTACATGCATTTCATCATGCATACACTTGCATTACTTTTTCTTATGTTGCAGGTCCAAGAGAATCCCCAGATGGAGGAAACAACTCAAACGACCTTACCTGAACCAAAGGATCATGAAGAAGAGGAATCCACCAGACAGGTTACCTGTCGGTGCCCCAGTTACAATCAAGGGTAAAAGTTGTATCGTTCCAGTTTCTTAATGCGAGAATGGACACTAACTCCCGAAACGTTTTATTTTTCTCAAGGACCTCCAGCCACTGCGAGCAGGTAAGTATCCCTTACTCTAAAACTTTCCAGTCCCCACGTCATGATGATCAATAAATCACATCATCAACGAAATTCGTGAGGTAACTTCATCTGCATTCTCATTTAAAAATCTTCGAGGTTACCCAGGAAAATCTGACACTTACATGCATCATGAATCCCCTGTGAGGGCTAATTTTGATGAAATAGAAATGAATTTCCAAATGAGAACGATCAGACTTGTCATGCTGGAGCAGACCGAAATTTGAGAGGCCAGCCGCACCTAGACATGTCCTTATACACTCGAGAGAATGAGTGAAGGAAAGGCGAAATAAAAACCTTTGTCCGTGAATGTATGGACCATTTGCAGTGATTACATAAATTGAAATGATGGATGGCATGTTCATTTCTTTATCCTAAACACATGACAATCCTTGCAAGCCCATTCGAGCCATAAATGGAAAATTCAAAAGCAACCCTGTCAAGAACCACCCACGGGGATCGAGAGGTTGTTGGCTATTGGAGCAAAGCTCAGGTGAGACTTTATTGGCTTTCTCGCACAACCTTTCAGTGGTAATTCAAATGGCATTCGGAAGGTTTGAAATCAATGTGAAGAGAGCAGTTTTTCTCGGGTGACACACGATACCCCTTGATAAGCCAATGAGCCTTTAAATCTTCATTTCTCAACCCAGTTGGTGATCACCTCCCTATACTGGGCAAGGTATGCATGAGTGTCAACAGAGTTAGGTCAGAGTGGAACAATTTCTCACACTCAATGTCAAAGGCAATATGGCTGACACAAAGTAAAGTGCCCTAGTAAAAGCAAGGCAAGCCCTTTCGGTACCTATGTCGAGTGATTTTCCTACTCTAAGAGTTCATGCAGGCGAGATTGGGTAAGGTAGGCTCTGAAAGTCTAAAGGGTTCATGCAATAGGAGTATCTATCCTATCAATCACAATCATAGAAATAAATGGCGGCAAATCAGGGAATCAATTCAGAGAGATATCACATCACAAGCAGTCAAAACAAGCAAAGGGAGTCCTAGAAGTAGAGGAAACACACCAATTAGGTTCAAGGGTGATTCGGGATGATTTGGAATGATTTGGGTCAGATTGACCAGAGGGCAAAATGGTCATTTTGGAAGGCTCGGGGAGTCCTAAAATATGAAATTAGGTCAAAACTTTGAATGTGGCTTTTCCTAACTTTCAAGAAATTTTGGAATTTTTTCTGGGTTTTTCTTGATATTTTTTTAGAATTTTCTAAGACTTTCTAAGGGCTTTCCTATTTTTTGAACATTTTTTGTACTATTGTCTGAACTTTTTTTATTGATTTAACGGCCATTTTTCCTATTTTTTTCTTCCCACACTTCTATATTTTTCTATAAATT
>JAGVVM010019933.1:0-15369 GCA_019149425.1 Psidium friedrichsthalianum
GGACTCCATGCTGATCATCTTGCAAACCCTGGGTGAGTGGAAAACTAAAGACTCTAAGCTCATCCCTATCACAGATTCTTGGAGGAAATGATGGAAGAGTTCGAAGAGATCGACTTCGAATACCTGCCGAGAACTCAGAATCACTTTGCGGATGCCTTGGCCACCCTATCGTCCATGTTGCAAATGACAGAAGGCTTAGACATCGAGCCGTTGAGAGTCAACATTATCAAGCAACCAGCTTACTGCATGGTGATTGAGGAAGGATTTGATGACCAACCCTAGTATCACGACATCAAGAATTACTTGCTAAATGGAGAATATCCTCTAGGGAGCCAAATGGGAGATAGAAAGAACATAGCCAAGATGTCTACCAAATTCTTTCTCAATGGACAAACACTGTATAAAAAGTCATTTGACTCAATCCTACTGAGGTGCGTAGACGCTAAAGAAGCAAACCTGCTTATGAAAGAGATCCATGAAGGAGAATGCAGACCATACATGAATGGCCCTCCTCGCTAAAAAGATCATGAGGCTTGGTTACTATTGGATGACCATGGAGTTAGATTGTAATCAGCACGTGAGATCCTGCCATCAGTGTCAGGTATATGGAGACAAGATCAACGCTCCCTCGAACGAACTTCATCAGATGTCTGAAGCCTGGCCGTTTTCTATGTGGGGAATCGATATAATCGGGCCAATTAACCCTAACGCTTCAAACGGGCACCGTTTCATCTTGGTGGCGATAGATTACTTCACCAAATGGACCGAGGCCAATTCGTACGCCAACGTTACAGCCAAGAGCATTGCAAAGTTTATTAAAAGGATATCATCGTGAGGCACAGGACGCCCCAGGCCATTATTACAGATAATGGGTCCAATCTAACTAACAAGGTGGTGGACGATCTGTTGGACTGGTTTAAGATTAGGCACCTTAATTCTTCTCCTTATCGTCCACAAATGAATGGAGCTATAGAAGCGGCAAATAAGAATATAAAGAAGATCCTGGCCAAGACTGCAGAGAACTTTCGAGATTGGCACGAGCGGTTGCCCTACGCGTTAATGGCATACCAAACCTTGATTCGGACTTCAATCGGGGCAACACCTTACTCTCTAGTATATGGCATGGAGGCCGTTCTCCCTGTGGAAGTTGAAATCCCTTCCTTACGAATATTAACCCAAGCCAAACTTTCGGAGGCCGAGTGGATCTGGTAAAGACATGAGCAGTTGAACTTGATCGATGAAAAGTGACTGAAGGCCATATGTCATGGACAGGCGTATCAAAAGCGGGTAGCTAAGTCATTCGACCGCAAAGTGAAGCCTAGAAGTTTTACAGTCGGGGATTTAGTTGTGAAGAAGGTGCTCCCTAATGTTCCCCATCCCGGGGCAAGTTCACACCGAATTATGAGGGTCCGTACATAGTACAGAAGGTTTTACCTAGTGGCGCTTTGATTCTCTTGAATATGGATGAGGAGGAATTGGCAAATCCTATAAATGCAGATGCTATCAAGAAATATTACCTTTGAATAAGACAAGGATTTGATCAGTTCTCGTACCCCACTCGTGTCTGAGCCATATTGAGACCCACTACATGCATTTCATGCATACATGCATACACTTGCATTACTTTCCTTATGTTGCAGGTCCAAGAGAAATCCCCAGATGAAGGAAACAACTCAAACGACCTTACCTGAACCAAAGGATCGTGAAGAAGAGGAATCCACCAGACAGGTTACCTGTCGGTGCCCCCAATTTACAATCAAGGGTAAAAGTTGTATCGTTCCAGTTTCTTAATGCGAGAATGGACACTAACTCCCGAAACGTTTTATTTTTCTCAAGGACCTCCAGCCACTGCGAGCAGGTAAGTATCCCTTACTCTAAAACTTTCCAGTCCACCACGTCATGATGATCAATAGATCACATCATCAACGAAATTCGTGAGGTAACTTCATCTGCATTCTCATTTAAAAATCTTCGAGGTTACCCAGGAAAATCCGACACTTACATGTATCATGAACCCCCTGTGGGGCTAATTTTGATGAAATAGAAATGAATTTCCAAATGAGAACGATCAGACTTGTCATGCGGGAGCAGACCGAAATTTGAGAGGCCAGCCGCACCTAGACATGTCCTTATACACTCGAGAGAATGAGTGAAGGAAAGGCGAAATAAAAACCTTTGTCCGTGAATGTATGGACCATTTGCAGTGATTACATAAATTGAAATGATGGATGGCATGTTCGTTCCTTTATCCTAAACACATGACAATCCCTTGCAAGCCTATTCGAGCCCATAAATGGAAAATTCAAAAGCAACCCTGTCAAGAACAGTCACGACCTCCCGAGATGGGATGAGGGCTATTGGATTGCTTGGCCCATTTCGAGATATCTAGGCTTAGCTCGGCCCTCCCAGGCCCATACCAAATTGCGTTAGGAAATTTTAAATCGATGTCGACCTTAGTTTGGTCGGGTGACATGTGATCAGTGTGCATGCCATCGGAGTCGCCACCAATCATTTATTGGAGGGTATGATCGGAAACCCTATCGAGCGATTGGGAGAAATCGTTCGATTCTGCGAAAACCAGAGATTTGGATTCGGGGACTTAGTTACGCCGATATTTTTATTGATGCCCTTTCGGTACCTATGTCGAGTGATTTTCCTACTCTAAAGAGTTCATGCAGGCGAGATTGGGTAAGGTAGGCTCTGAAAGTCTAAAGGGTTCATGCAAATAGGAGTATCTATCCTATCAATCACAATCATAGAAATAAATGCGCAATCAGGGAATCAATTCAGAGAGATATCACATCAAAAGCAGTCAAAACAAGCAAAGGGGAGTCCTAGAAGTCGAGGAAACACACCAATTAGGTTCAAGGGTGATTCGGGATGATTTGGAATGATTTGGGTCAGATTGACCAGAGAGGCAAAATGGTCATTTTGGAAGGCTCGGGAGTCCTAAAATATGAAATTAGGTCAAACCAGTTGAATGTGGCTTTTCCCTAACTTTCACGAATTTTGGAAATTTTTCTGGGTTTTTCTTGATATTTTTTTAGAATTTTCTAAGACTTTCTAAGGGCTTTCCTATTTTTTGAACATTTTTTATATTTTCTAGGAATTTTATTTTTGATTATCGGCATTTTTCCTATTTTTCCAAACACTTTCTATATTTTTCTAATAAATTTTCCAAATTTTCCTAAAATTTTTATGATTTTTTATTACCATATTTTCTATTTTTCTACAATTTCCTAATTTTCCTAATTATTTAAACTCTCTTTCTTTATTAATTTTTTATTTTTATTATCATTTATTTATTGATTTATTTATTTTTATTTATTTTATTATTTATTATTATTTATTACTATTTATTATTATATATATATTTTTTTCATTATTATTTTCTTTTCGGTTTTTATTTTTCATTTATTATTATTTTATTTTATTTATTATGCTTTTTTATTATTTTTTATATTTTTATTTATCTTTATTATTTTGTTTGTTTATTAATATTTTATTTATTATTTATTATTCATTTTTTTTTCGGACCGAGTCGGATCAACCCAGTCCTACCCGAGAGCCCGGCCTAAAAACCTATTCGGGTTTAAAATTAAACGGCACCATATTAGTTTTCTATTAGTTTTCTATTTTTTATTTTTTATTGATTTCCTAAATTTCTATTATTTTTATTTGTTTTTATTATTTTTATTTAATTCTCCGGACCAGGTCGGACTGACCCGGCCCAATGACCCGAGCCCAATCTTAGACACCCTAATCCTAAAACGACGCCGTTAGAATTTTATTAAATTTTTATTATTTTTTATTTAAAATTTTTTTATTATTTTTATTGGGTTATACGGACCGGGTCATATTGACCCGGCCCACTACCAGACCCGGCCCGAAGGCCCAGACGACCCAACCCGAGTCCAAATGGTCATTATTCCCGCCTATTTCTAATCTGATGGCCGTGAGCTCTCCATGTGTCACTATCCCAGCCCTTCATCCATTATGTCAATCCTACGGCCCCGATTAATTCTAAACTTCGATCCTGACCGTTCGTTATCCGTACTAAACTAACGGCCCAGATCGAATCTCCTGACTAAATCTCCACCGTCCACTTATTATTAGGATTTTATTCTAAGAAAACTGACGATTGCGACACGTGTCTTATATTCATCCGTTGGATCGAGTCAGTTTCCCCTCTAACTGAAAGATGACGTGGTGTGCCACGTGTTACACATGTGGCGCCACATCATCAACGACTGGTCAACTGTATGTTGACCAGTCAAACCGGTCGCCTGAGAAGACAACCGGTGCTGTGAAACTCCGGCGAACTGGCTAGAAATTTCGCCGGTGGGACCAAATCAGACCTGAAACTACTAGATTCTTGACCGAATTCAACTCCTGACCTAATCCTCGCCCATTCCTCATCAGAATACCCAGGATTCACCATCAAAGCTGACCTAAACCACCCTGCCACAGTGTTAACCGAACAAACTTCGGCGACAGTTTCAACGAGTAAAAACCTCTCTATCCAGCTATACAAATCAATCGCAAAGCATCAACAGAGTATGAGGAACTTACCTGTGTAGTATCGGAGCTCCGGAAAACCGCGAAGACGTTCAAAGGCTCGAGACAGACCGAGACAATCGAGGCAGTATTCACGTGGTTTTATGCCATGAAAATGCAAGGGAAACATAGATTTGGAATCAGCGAAGATTGAGGGAAAATCTAGAGCAAGAATCTCGAAGAATGATCACGAAATGGAAAATCCGCCATGGATGAGCTACCGGCTATTCACTAATGGCATTTATAACGATCGGCGATGAGGTGACTTACCGATCGGTTCACGACCTTCGTCTGGTGCTCACTGAACTCGTAAAACCAACAACGCAGCTCAATGTCGCCTTGGTGAGTCTACCGCCGAGCTCAGAGCTCCAGGTGTTCTTCGTCAATGGCGACTGACGAGATTTTCCTCACTGCTCGTCCTCCTCTCTCTCTCTTGTGCGTATGTGCGTTTTTTTTTGTGTATCTCTCTCTCCCTCTCTGTTCTCTTTTTCGTCTGCCTCTCCCCCCTTTTCTTGTTCTCCTCCCTCTTGTTTTATATCCGAATGTGATCCCTCAACCAAATTCCCGCGCGAAGTTTGTTGTGGGCGCTCTGCCCTAGATTCTCACGTGCGTAATACGGTTTCGCCAGTTAGGGAGGTGTCGCGTGGGTGCACGATCGGAGGACATCGACGTCCAGGCCTTCTAGAAATCGTGTCCAAGTTGTGTCGTCCTCTTTGTGTACCAATTTGTGTGAGAAGAATACTGAGATGGCTTCTGTTCTTGGGTTGTTTGGTCAACCATTTGACTTGGGTGGTCACTGCACGTGCAAAATGAGGATTTGGGGAAGGTGGGGAGTTAGAGTTGCGTCGTTGGGTCGGATTAACTTACCCAACTCTCCCGTTTTCATCAAATCGAATGCTCAAATATCCAAAAATCATGAAATTGACTCGCCAATCGATTTTTTTTTTATAACATGAATAACATCTGAGAATCGAGATTAGGGGTTTATTTAATTTGAATTGATAAAAATCCCCTCGATTAAAGTTTGATCCGAGAATCTATTTTGACCGCCGAAAAAGCTAAATGGGCCAAAAATTGCCCTTTTTCATGAAATTAAGCTAAAAATGGGTTTCCCAACACGAATTAACATCTAAACATGAGCGATTTTATGAAAAATTTGCTTGAAATCCATACGAAAACCCCAAATTTTTTGTTTGACCAAGTATTCATTTGCAAATTCAAATTGTCCAATGACCTTTTTTTTGCAAAAATTGACACCACCAATGGATTCAGGAGATCAAAATCTAGGGGTGACGGGCTTTGATTTTCAATTTAGGCCTAGAACAATTTTAATTGCATTTTAAGCACTTTTAGGGACTAAATTGAAAAATCTCAAAATTGCATTTTGGTCCTTTTGCACGAAATTGGACAATTCAGTGAACTTTTGGATTGGATTTTAATTTTTCAAAATAGAGGGGGATGACACGACTCCAAAATGTAAAAATTGAAAATTACAGAATTAAAATGAAATTTCTAGAATTTTTTCAATTAATTTGAAAATGTGATTAACAAAGAAACCCCATTTCCAAATTAATTTTTTCAAAATTCTTTGGCCAAAATGAAGGAAAATTAAAAGAAAAATATGGACTATTTTTTCGTATTTTGTGGCCACGAAGCTATTTTTTATTAATTTTTTTGTATTTTTCTATTTTTGAAAAATATTAAAAAATGCAAAAAAGGAAAATTATTTTTTTTTCAAAATTGGTTCCTTAGCTAGGCTAGGGCTTCCAAAGTTGATTTTGTAATTTTCTCATTTTTTCTTGATTTTTTATGAATTTTTGAAAATAAAAAATGCAAAAATACCGAAATATGAAAAATTATTTTGCTCAAAATTGGGTCCCTGGGCTAGGCCAAGGTCCCCAAAGTGATTTTTCAATTTTCTGAATTTTTATATGGATTTTCTAAAATTTTCTAAAAATAAATTGGCCAAAATCAAGTGTCAACAGCTGCCCCTCTTTGAGAGGGGTCTCGTGAGAGATCGCTCTCAAAGACAGAACGACACTTGATGTCTAGCCGACTCTACTGGGAAAAATGAAAAGTCGTGACATCCACCTCTATTCCTTTCTTTGAAAGCTCAAGTCCAAAATTCTTTCTGCTCATTTTGATATGGGGGAGAGAGAGATAGGGTTGAGGGATTTACTTGAGACTCACCTGTTTGCCCCACGCTGTCATTGATTGATCTGGTGATGATGAATGAACGCCTAAGGATTCATTATAGGAACACCTTAGGATGGTTTGAATTCGGACCCGTATGGTAGGTCACCCCATTGAGCTGAACCCTTGGTAGGTCACCCCATGGCAGATTCCTAGTGAAAGGATTCTACTGATTTAAAATTTGATCAGGTTTGACCCGTATGGTAGGTCACCCCATTGAGATTCACCCGTATGGTAGTCATCCCATGGCAGATTCCTAGTGAAAGGATTCTACTGATTTAAAATTGATTAGATTTGACCCGTATGGTAGGTCATCCCATGGTAGATTCCTAATGAAGGTTCTACGATTTAAAACTTGATTAAAATTTGACCCGTATGGTAGGTCTCCCCCCATGGTAGATTCCTAGTGAAAGAAATCTACTGATTTAATTTTGATTAAGATTTTGACCCGTATGGTAGGTCATCCCATGGCAGATTCCTAGTGAAAGGTTCTACTGATTTAAAATTGATTAAAATTGACCCGTATGGTAGGTCATCCCATGGTAGATTCTAGTGAAAGAAATCTACTGATTTAAATTTGATTAAGATTGACCCGTATGGTAGGTCAACCCATGGTAGATTCCTAATGAAAGGGTTCTACTGATTTAAATTGATTGAAATTTGACCCGTATGGTAGGTCACCCCATGAAATGCCTGTAACATGGACTTTTGGTGCGGTGGTGCCCTCATAAAGGAGGATAGTGAGTGAGAATTCTCTGGTCCCTTCGGGTTGATCCTTTAGGCGGTGTTCGCCTTTGAATTGATCCTTTAGGCGGTGTCTACCGTTGGGCTGATCCTTTAGGCGGTGTCTACCGTTGAGTTGATCCTTTAGGCGGTGTCTACCGTTGAGTTGATCCTTTAGGCGGTGTCTACCATTGAGTTGATCTGTGATGATCCTTTAGGCGGTGTCTACCGTTGGGTTGATCCTTTAGGCGGTGTCTACCGTTGGGCTGATCCTTTAGCGGTGTCTACCGTTGAGTTGATCCTTTAGGCGGTGTCTACCGTTGAGTTGATCCTTTAGGCGGTGTCTACCGTTGGGCTGATCCTTTAGGCGGTGTCTACCGTTGGGATGATCCTTTAGGCGGTGTCTACCGTTGGGTTGATCCTTTAGGCGGTGTCTACCGTTGGGCTGATCCTTTAGGCGTGTCTACCGTTGGTTGATCCTTTAGGCGGTGTCTACCGTTGAGTTGATCTTGGGTGCTATTCTGAGATCTGATAGAATCAAGAGTTATGCAGAAATTTTTAATCCTGAATCATTTTACCAAAGAGGGCGCCATTCTGGATCTGGGAAAACCAGAAATCCTGCAGAAGCTCAAACCTGATTTTTTGACCAAAAGAAGTAGAGATTTAGAAAATTTCAAACATTTCAAATACATCACATCTTCAGATGGATTATGCTCCTATGATCATCATTAGGAGTTATGTAAATTTTCCAAAGAAGGCAATGTGTTGTCAGAGGTTATGCAAAACATCTTGCCACATGACAAGTATGATCAGAAATCCCTTATGAGGATGATTTTCAGTCAAATGATTTGAATTGCCAAATGAGTTTGATCGGAATATTAGTTAGAGTATACTCATCAGAGAGGACTTATCACAATATCATTCTCTGAGGGATTTTGCTTCCTTACTGGAAAAGATTCCTAAAAACACTCAAACTATCACTCGAAACCTTATGTCAAGAATTTCGGGATTATTTGCAGTGTATACATCTGATTGATCAAAGAAGGTCTTTTAAGGGACTGTAATGTAGGCTTGGTCAAAGGCTTATACAATGGATATGCGCTTTGAGGCTTCGAACCAAAATTTTAAAGTATCTTCTTCGGGTTTACAAGTCAAGAACCTTGAAGATCAAATAAGACTAGATTGTACTTACTCCTTTAGGCAGCAGCTTCTCGTGTGAAATCTCACGGTGACTTGAAACGTCTCAATCAGGAGAGGCTTTTGGGATAGGTTGTAACATTGGTTCGGGGTGGGCTCGAAAAGGCCTTTTTCAGAATGAGGGATATGATAGGTTGGTGATCACCTTTGCATCATTATCCATGGTCATAGTTGCTGGGGGGCAAGTTTACATCTTTGAGCTCCCAAAAGTCTTCTGGATACTTGTATTCGAAAGCTTCAGTTTTCCCCTTTTCACTTGCCTGCGAGGACTGTCTTTATAACACTTTTACTTTCATTGAGGATAACATGGCTTTTTTTTTTTATAAAGGGCTTTGGCCTTGCTTTTACCAGGCACTTTGCTTTTGTTAGCCCTATTGCCTTTTGACATTTTCATTGTACTTATCCTCAATCGCCTTTTCTTCAGTATCGCAGTTTCCTCCAATAGTGGGCTTTTGGTCCTGCTTTTACCAGGTGACTTGCTTTTGTCTGCCCCAAAATTCTGTTAGACCAAACACGGGAAATAATTCATCCGTGCTCTCATTCTCTGTTGTTAAATCATGTGCATTGCCCCAATATAGGGAGGTGATCACCAACTGGGTTTAAAAATGAAGTTTTAAAGGCTCAAATTGGCTCATCAAAGGACAAACTGTGTAGGATAGAGAAATGAACTGCTCTCCCTCACTTTGATGTTTCAAGCCTCCATGAGATACCACCTGAGGCTGCCACAAAAAGGTTGATGCAAGTCAGCACAATAAAATCTTATATTGATCTTTTCTCCAAGGGATCAACCAATGAACCTCCAAATTGCCCCAGTGTGGGGTGGTTCTTGACAGGGTTATCTTTGAATTCTCCTTTTATGGGCTCAAATGGATTTGCAATGGATTATCATGTGTTTAGGATAGAGAAGGAAAATCAACCTTCATCGTTTCAATCTATGTAATCACTGCAAATGATCCCCCTATTTCATAGAAAAGGTTTTCTATCTCACCCTTCCTTCACTCATCTTTCAAGTGTGTAGGGACGTGTTTGGATATGGTTTGCCCCTCATCTTTTGAGTTACTCAACTTGATAGGCCTGAACCCCCTCATTTGGAAATTCATTTCGATTTGATCGAAATTCAATCATCATAGGAGATCATGATGCATGTATGTTTCAAGCATGTTTTGGATAACCTCAGAGTTTTCTGAATGAGAATGCACGTGATTTTGAGAACTTTAAAAGTCTTCATCAGCAGTCTGAGCAGCAGTCAGTCATTTATGAATTAGAAAATTTCAAAGTGAGAGGTACTTACCTATCTGTCGTGGCTGAAGCGCCCTGGGAAAACAAAATGATTAAGAGTCAGCATATATTCTTAAATTTGAAGCAAATTGGAACGATACAACTTCACCACGGATTATATGCCCCAATTTGGATGCGATCACATGTATTCTGAGGATCTATAATCCATTGCAGTGTGGAGTCTCTCTTTCATTTGACTTGGAACGCGTTATTCATGAGCGACCTCTTGGTTACATTAACAATCTGTCTGCCCCAGTAAAGTGGTGTTTGTCTTGGCTAAGCAACATTTGCCCCCGGCTAAGTAACTTAGTATACTTTCGTCTTTTTCTTGGAATTCTTGTATTCACCATTGAAGTATTTGATGTTTCAAATTTGTCATTTGATAGCATTGTCCCTCGGGTGCCTCGCCTCCATTTATTGCCTGCGAGAAAAAAGGACAAGTAACAATATTATCATGATGGATTGGAAGTTACTTAGGAACGATACGTCTCTTCACCGAAATAGATGACTCGGTTTTATCCTCTTCTTGGTTGGTAATGTGCTCGCACTTGATTGACTTCCCATTATCTCGATATGCTTCTTTGGTAAAATTGGGAAGACTTGCTTCAAGTAAGTTCTCTTCATTCATCTTTGAATATCTTTTCCATCTTTTTGAGAAATTGGCTACTTCAACCTGGTCCAAGAGGCATATGTCGACAAGTTAGACTATATATGAGACGTTTCCATTAGAACGATCACATTTACCTTCCTGAAGCGCGTTCCTCGTGCTTTTCTGCACAAATCATCACGTGAGTAGAATTAAGGTGTATGTATGCAATTTTGAGAAAATCCTTTTCAAAGATATTTTCACCAAAGGAAATGAGGATTAAGCATGAAAAGGTGATCATTTGAAAGGAATTTAAGGAATAGGGACTAATCCTCATATCTTTGGATATCCTCGTCCCTCATATCTCATTTGAAAACTAGGAACGTGCAGGAACCCAGGCCTCAAGCTTCGAAAGTCGAAGATAAGTGTCATCATTGGGCTGGTTTGAAGTATTCCTGCACGTTCTTAATAAAACGTGCATATGCATTCTATTGAAATTCAAATGATGAGGCCGCATTACAAGGTATACCATTTGGACCAACGGCCTGAGATCCAAAGGTGCATTCCTTCTACAAAGTGAGGCGCATCCAAATGAGCTGGACTATCAACAAATGACTTAAAATTGCAACGAAATGAAACAACAACCTACATGTAATAAGGAGGGAGAAAGAAAGATGCTATCCTCTTTGCTATTTCCATGTATCGTGTTGATCCCTTGATAGTGAGCTAGGGATTCTGGTGGATGTTAGGCTCTCATTCCTTGAAATCCAGTACACCATTGTCGATAAGCTTCTGCACCTTAATCTTGAGTCGAATACAATTGTCTGTACTGTGGCCCCTTTCTCCCATATGGTAAGTGCATGATTTGGTCTCATCATAACCCTTGAACTTGGGAGGATTGTATCTCGATACTTCCTTAGTTACCATTTCCTTCTCCAAGAGTATCGGGAGTAGCTTTGAGAGTGGCATGGGAAGTGGTGTGAAATGCATTGGTGATTTTTTCTTGGACTTGAAAACTCTTGGTGTTTCCCTAGAGGTATTTCCCTGAGTGAGAGTTGGTTTCGAAAGATCATTCTGTTTAAGGGGATCTGACACAAACGCCACACCAATCGAAGGTTCATTATCCTCATTTTTCGGATATTGCTGCTTTGACGGCGCTTCGTGTGCTTTTCCTTTCTTCATGGCCCATTCTGCGCGTTCTCCCACTTTCACAAGATGGGTAAAGGTCAGACACCCGGAAGTGTTTAGTTTGTCAAATAGTTCAAATGGAAGCGCTCTCAGAAATAGCTCTATAAGTTCCTCTTCCGGGATGGGGGCTTAACTTGCATCGCCATAGCTCTCCAACGTTGCGCATAGACTCGAATATTCTCATCCTCCCTTTTGCTTTCTCTGAGAAGATCATCTCTGGTAGGAGCTGTCGCAATATTGAATTTATACTGACGTAGAAAATCTTCAGCTAGATCCTCCCAACCATCATAGTTCTCAAGGTCCAGCTCGATAAACCAAGACAGAGCGGCGCCCGCCAAACTCTCCTGGAAGGTATTCATGAGCAGTGGAATGTAGTCTGAGTAATGCGCCATCCTGCGCAGGTAGTACCTGAGATGCCCTGGGACATCCAGTTCCGTCATATTTCCTCACGAAGTCGGGCTCTTTAAAGTCAGAAGGGCATCTATCTTTGTGAATGGAGTGATCTTATCAAATTTGGTCAACTCGTATCCTTGACTACTCAAGCACTCTTCAATTTTAGCTAGCCTCCTCACACCTTCCTCAACTTTGGAGTGGGCCTGCCATTCTTTTCTTTCTCTAGATCTACCACCATGGGTGCAGGTTTGGGTGGCACTTCATTATTCTGAGTCGGCCCCACATGAGGGATTTGGTTTGTGTCTAGGTCATTAGAGGAACTTGGCTGAAAAGCTTTATTGATGTTATCTCCAATTGGATACTTCCCTTGTTGATCAGCCATCATGGCTTTCATATCAGATAACATGGCACTTACGTAGCCTAATTGGGCTTCCAAATCAAACACACGTGGTCCCAGATTTCCTTGATCCATTATAGCTTGCAAGCGAGTTAGGATAGGTATCCTTGTGATTAAAGATCACCTGTTCATTATAAAAACAATATTAGGAGGGAGAAGTTAAAAAGAAAGCATAAATTCTTTCAATTTTTATGCTTTCTCAAGATTAATAAAGATAAAATCCCTACACGAGTTCCAGCATTTCGTGAAGAGCTTTTATCAATATTTTTCATAAGAAAACATACTATTGAAAGAGATATAATCCGTGGTAACTGTCTTTGGGCAATTCCAAGGAAATGGTGGAACGTCCAAGACGAATAAAGTACAATTTCAATGTGTCCTAAATTCAATGAAATATAGGACATCCAAACTGAAGCCGTTTACTGGAAACGAGGATAATTCGAATATCTAATATTTCTTTGAATTTAGAAAACATGAATGACTTTAACCAGTTACCACAGATTATATAGGAAAGCTACATATGCATGAGCCATTCAATTCCATATTTCCTTTTGGTGAAATAAGAGTTAAACACTCTTATTTGACAAGAGGAGGTCCAATAGAGAGTTTAAATCAGATTTCTCTCAAAGGAATTATGCAATTGATTGGGATCACTCAAATGATTGGGATGAAAGCCACTATCACACCCATCTATTAAAATCTCTAGTACAGTCAGAATAGTGTAGATACATTTCAAAAGATCCCTAGTACATCAAATCTAATGGGATGAGGTAGCACATGATTTCCACACGAGGAAATCTGGAGTACAAAGTCCAGAAATGAAATCTATGATAAATGGTGTGATAAACTCTAAGGATGCCCCAAATAGATCATAAGTCGTCTGGTTGAAATCGAGTCTCTTCAAGCTAACATATGTATCCTTCCATCTTGGAGCTCCCTCTACGGTCGAATCGACATGCTTCAAATGACTCCATGTTGGTGTCGTGGCGTGGAATGCTTCTTTGCCCCATTGTGGTCGTCTCAAGGATTACAACCTGACTTGGGGAAATCATCCTTCTATCCTAAAAGTGGCTTTCAAACCAATCATTCAATGATGATATTCTGTGAGATGAAGTATGATATGCATGGTACATAGAATTTAAAATATATGGAAATGAATTACAAGTTAAAAGTAAGAAAGCCTTACCAACCATACTCGAAGAAAGATTTTGTATTTGGTTTTAGGTATACCAACCGTCCACAGACATGCGCATGAGACAAGTGAGGGTTGGACTCTAAAATCAAACGCGTGGGTATGGAACCTATGGCCAAGGCTCCCACGATCCAGATGAAGCAGATTCCCCCCCAAGAGCACCCGCCCAAGAGGGTTGGAGATCGCCAATCAGGATAATGAGCGGGAACGGATACGAGAGTCTCAAGTGCCATCAAACACAAGATCCTTTCGCACCCTTTCCCTATCTAAGGTAATCCTAAGGGGTGGTTGCAGTCGGGGTTTGACCGCGGGTGTGTGCGAAGTGTCGTGATCGCCAGATATGCAAGACATGCACAGCAGTTTATATCAAAACACCGCTTCTATAATCACATTCATAACCATACATTCCCAAACTCCAACCTGCAGAAAACAAGTCAACAAACACTCCACCCCTTATTTCTCCCATCTGCAAAAACATTTAACACAATGGTTAGCGTACGTACCTCACCTTCAAGAGCGCCTGCAGGAAAACATGTCAGAAAACACTCAACTTTTAATAATCGGCTCAAGTCCTCTAATGGGTTAAACCAAGTCCCCAGCGGAGTCGCCAGTCTGTCGCGACCCTCCCGAGATTTTTTTTTAAAGGGTCTCGAGGGGCTAATGGATTGCTCGGCCCATTTGAGATATCTGGGCTTCGCTCGGGCCCTCCCAGGCCCATACCAAATCGCGTCAGGAAATTTTAAATCGAGGTCGACCTTAGTGTGGTCGGGTGACATGTGATCAGTGTGCATGCCATCGGAGTCGCCACCAATCATTTCTTGGAGGGTATGATCGAAACCCTATCGAGCGATTGGGAGAAATCGTTCGATTCTGCGAAAACCAGAGATTTGGATTCGGGGACTTAGTTACGCCGATATTTCTATCGACGCCCTTTCGGTACCTATGTTGAGTGATTTTCCTATTCTAAGGAGTTCATGCAGGCGAGATTGGGTAAGGTAGGCTCTGAGGGTCCAATGGGTTCATGCAAATGGGAGTATCTATCCTATCAATCACAATCATAGAAATAAATGCGCAATCAAGGAATCAATTCAGAGAGAAATCACATCAAAACAGTCAAAATAGGCCTAGGGGAGTCTTAAGAAGGCCTAGAAAACATGTCAATTAGGTTCAGGGGTGATTTGGAATGGTTTGGGTCAGATTGACCAGAGGGGCAAAATGGTCATTTTGGAAGGCTCGGGAATCAAGAATGTGAAAATAGGTCAAACCAGTTGAATGTGGTTTTTCCTAATTTTCACAATTTTTGAGGATTTTTCTGAATTTTTTAAGATTTTTCTAAATTTTTTAGAATTTTCTAAGACTTTCTAAGAATTTTCCTATTTTTGGAACATTTTCTATATTTTCTAGGATTTTTATTTTGATTTTCTAAATTTTTCCTATTTTTTCAAACATTTTCTATTTTTTCTAACAAATTTCCAATTTTTCTAAAGTTTTTATGATTTTTTATTATATTTTTATTATTTTTTATTTATTAAATAATTTTTTTTATTTTCGGAATTTTCCTAATTTTTCTAAATTTTTATAGAATTTTTAGATTTTTATATTAATTATTTTTTAATTCTATTTTTATATTTTTTATTTTATTGTTTTATTTTATTTTTGTTTATT